>JAQFYG010000414.1:0-31452 GCA_034694325.1 Entomobrya corticalis | reverse complement strand
AACGGATTTTAGAAAAAAAAACTCAAATTTCAGGGAACAAAGATGGTTTGCTCAGGGAACAAAAAAATATTCCCTTTTTTTTTTTGAAAATGAGTATTGAGAGAATAGTGGGTAGGTAATAGGTATTTTTTTGGATATAGAAATGTTAAAGATGAATTTAAAGTTAAACAATATTATGCGCTTGTGAGTTGGGCATATATGGTAAAATAAAGTGAAATATCTAAAAGGAATAATATTGTTTTGTGTTGAGGAGAGGCGCAAAACCTCTCCACAAAAAAGTTGGGGCAGACATTCTGTCGGTGAATCCAAAAGCGAATTCATTTTTCTTGATGATGTTGACGGAGGTGGTGGTGGTAAGCATGATGTTGTTGATGATGCTTAAAAAAAGTATCTCTTTTGGTTTTAAATGAAAAGCAAAAGCGAAGATTTTTAGTGTGTGACTGGGTTGAAATGAGAAAATGAGGAAGACGAAGAAAAAGATGTAGGAAGAAAATAACCCTTCCTTTTTCCTCAGTTAGTTCTGAGTCCTGAAGATTTGGAAAGTTTTAGTAAAAGGGTTTAAAAAGTTCTTTTACAATTAGTCCACTGCCACTCTCTCTCAAGCTGTTTTTTAAACTGGTCGCAATTCTTGCAAGAGACTATGACATTTATACAATATTTCTGCTTAAAGTAATAGAAAAAAACAATTCCGAAATTCACCTGTTAGAGTGGCATATCTATATACCCTCTTTAAATAATAATTTCATTTCTCAAATCTTTTTTTATTCAATAAAAATATTGTCATTGAAATCCAACCAGGATGAAAATTATGATGATGGTGACGTGATGAACCTAGTATGCAAAGTTATAAATGTTATTGCCCTGTGGTGACTACTACTGACTCTCGTCTCTCATAATAATTTATATACGAAGAGAACGACAACGACACTTTTTTATTTCTAGGAGGAGAGAAAAATGAAGAAAATTAATCTTTCTAAAGCTTACGCCACACACAAGCAGACATGATATGCATGAAGAGTATAAAAAAGAAAGAATTTGTCACATCACCATCACCACTGCCACCACCAACTCCATCACTCTTTCAAACTCAAGTCCAAGTCAGTCAGTCTCTCTCTTTTTTACTCCTTTCACGTCTCATCTGTTTTGTCAGAGAGAATAGAGCAGCGGTATAGAGAGAAGCAAAAAAATTATAAAAAATGTGGAAGACGACGAGATACAAAAGAAAGGAAGAAAAAACGGAATTGATAGCAAAAATAACTTGAAGGCAGAAAAAAATGAAATGAAGAAACAAGCGTCAGTTTATTTTTTCAAAGTGATGGGATGCCATCATCTCTCCCAGTTCACTAGAGACAGAGCTTTGGTGGATACTCGCGTTGTCATACAAAATGGCTTGTCTAATGGCAAGTTACACTAGGAGACCCCGATCATTTTAAAAATTTTGTATTGTTTTTTTGCATGACAATAGGGTACCTGTGTTTAACCCTTTGATTTGACAGACACAATGTTAATTTTATAGTGTAAATGAGAAGCTAAAATGTTTTAGGGTCCAGCTAAAAATGCAAAAAAAATATCTCGAGAGACTGTATTAAGATAAAGTACTATTTACGGGTGGCATCTTTTTCTTTTGTATCTTTTTAAAATGCTGTTTTTTCCTTCTCACTACGACCAGCACCAACGAATACAACAGAAATTAAAATTTTTCCAACGTCATCTTAAATTGTCCGACCGACTGGCTTATTGCTCTTTTCTAGTGTGTTGTTTAGAAAGCCTCTCGTGCCCTTATATAGTAAAAGGGCTGGGCGCTCCTGTTTCTTCTCTTATATTTTGTTGCTGTTGTTGTTGATAGTCATCATCAGCCTCGTCTTCTTCTTCGTCGACGTCCACCACTAAAAAAACTTTACTTCTAAAACTTATTCATTTTTTTCTGCAAAATCTCATAGTCATCCTCTCCACATTACATTTATTGTGTATATTTTTGTTTCTATCATCGTCATCATCAGTAACCGAGCAGCACTATCATCATCAATAGTCTAATGGCCAGTGAAGAAGATGAAGAAGCAGATGAGGGTCTTGCCATGAAGCTCATGCCATCACATCATCATCGTCATCCTTATTACTACATTGCTTTATCATCCTCGTACGTACAACAATTGTTTAGTTTTAAAGTAGCATGAAATAAACAAAAAATATAAGCATTCACTCGAAACATTTTTAGTTTTACAAGTGGCATCAAACAAAAGAAGTCCATCTATTTCGACAGAAGCCTTTAGAGGACGAGCACAAAACACAATATTGTGTCCAACAGCCTTTCTTTTATAAAATCCTCAGCAGTAGTCCATAAGCCAAGAAAATATGAAAAGAGCAGCATTGTGTCTGCGTGTTTCTTTATAATCTTTTCTTACTTTTTGTCCATTTATATTATTAGCTTTCTCGACTTAAATGATCTCAACTCTGTCTTAACACTTGTGTTTTTAGTCTCATTTGAAGAAAGTGATAAAAAAATACCGATCAGGTAAAGGCAGTCATGACCAGTTTTTATTTTGGGTATAATGTGGTATCTTTCAAATTAGGAAGTACATTAGAACTTTAGACAACTCATTACTAGTATTTTTATGCAGAATTAGTGGTAATTTTTTTGGGTTTGCTTCTTGAATTAAAGTAAAAACTGAAACGAAGTATCATGAGTAACTTTGTAATATTTATTGTCTGGAATACATAATATTTTAATAATAATTTAATATATGTGGTTGAAGAGGAACTAGCTTAGCAGCTCGTAAGCTACAAAATGTTATTCCATTTACTTGACTATTCGTGCTGTAAGTTCAGCAGGCGGTCGCGAAAGAATCTTTTTTTCTTTTTGAAATACAAAATGAATTCGCTAAATTCATAATATATTCTAATACTTTGCTGATAATATATGCTTTGTAATCATGCGAACATTTTTTTGTTTTTACCATAATACCTACTATAGATAGAGCATTTCAACTAGAACGAAAGTTTTGTATTGCCCCAAAAAAAGTAAAAACATTATTTTGTTCCGTGTTGACGATGAGGTGAAAATGGCAAAAGATGGTGACGCAGATAAGAATAATAAAAAGAGTTAGGTAGCTTACCAGAGAACATGATGAATTGATTCAAAGAATTAGTTTTACATTAAATCATAAAGATAAATACCTGTTTACATTCTTAGAAAAAACTGCTGTTCTCATCGTGGACAGTGGACAAAAGTCCCATAGTCCATGAGACGAATACAGATAAATGGCATTCTTTTTAGCAAGTACCTATATAAAAATAGGAATGAATGATGATCTAAATACCTAAGTATCTCTACCTCCACGGGTGAAAAAAAAGTTCTTTTTCGCAGCTCATGGTTCAAAGTTACAAGTAAAAATACAGTTGAAAAAATATACATTTCCTACATGACATGCTGTGAATGGTCGTGGTTTTACGAGTGTTATATATTTTTTATTCTTTCTCCCTCTGTCTACCTCTTAAAGTCTCATCCTCCTTTTTCTACAAAATCCATCTGAGAATGAATTTCAAAAAAAAAAAATGCAAAGAAAGACAAGTACAAGCACACACACAAACATACATAGCTTTACAACGGCATATTAAACATAATGGCATCGCAAATCTTGTTTTTAATGTACAAAAAAGAAATATTATCTCTTGACGGTGTGTGTGGACCACATCATGAGAGGTATGAGAAAAATAATATATTATAACATATAAGAACACACAATATTGTGCAAAAAAGAGGATAGATCCTAGGGAAAGCTCACAGCGTATAAATAATAATATTCGTGCTAAAAAACTTTATTTTCTTGCTGTTTCGAAGAGAAATGATAAAATTATTCAATAGCATGATGATGATGATGACTACTACCTTTTCCAACATCCTTATATATTTTTTTGTACTTTGACATAACACGCATCCAATTTTTTAAAAAAGAATTGCTGCTGTTATTTTAAAATAGGAAATATGTTTTCACATTTGAGATTGTGAACAAACCAGAAACTTTTGTCGTCTTATTTTTCTTGAAAAAATTTTATATTAAGTTTTTGTTGATGCAAAAAAATGCTTTTTTTTGTTCTGATAACATGTAACATGTATACTAAAATAAGTGTACATATATTTCTGTTATCAGGAGAACACTTCCTACCATCATGCTTGGGCGTGGTGTAAGCACAGCAAGGAACTTGATCAGTTAAGCAAAAAACTACTACTACAAGAAGTTAAAATTGTACAAGAAGTAGAAAACTTTAAAAAATGTGGAAAAGAAAATGCGAGTTGACTTTGAGAACGGAAAAAGGTGTTGTTTTTTGGAGTTGTTGGAGCTACTCCAACATGATGATGGCGTGTTTTTAATCGCGAATTAAAAGTTTAAGTTTATAAGAAAAAATACAACTTGTATTTTTTAAATGTTAGATTTCTTATGGCTACAGTATAGGTTTTTAAAGAAGTGTGATTTGATATCTAAAACATTGAAACATATACTGTACAACAGTTTTATCTTTTAACGTGTTCAATGTTTTTTGTTTTATTCAGACTGTTAGTTCGTTTTCATATTTTGAATGTTTTTAATGCGGGCAGTAATCCTTGAAATAAAAAAAATCTATGAAACATGACCACTGACCACGGCGACCAATGAATGATTGTTAAGGCCGACCTGCGTTGTTATATATGGTGGTCAAACTCAGGATATTTGTATGACACATCTCTTTTCTTTCATTCAAATATGATCAAATATGTATTTTGGAATTTTATCTGTGATATCGATTCACATCAAAAACATTATGTGAGAGTAAAAATGTGTGACAGTGTATGGACGAGACGACAACGACATGATTTTATTTTATTGTTTGGGAAAGAAAGTCCGGTCAGATGGACATGAAAAGGTGAACAGCAGGATGCATGACGGGCGTTGTGTGCCTATATTTATCTCTCTCCCTGTCTCACATTTCCTCTCTCTCTCTCTGGAAAATAAAAAAGCGACAGTCCATGAGTCCAGTAAACAGTCAGTCATTTCATGAGAAGGGAGACCAGAGACCATCATACCATAATAGACCGTTGGTTGACCAATTTTTTATTGATAAGAACGTTTAAAAATGAAAATGGCATATTCGTTTCGTCTCTTGTCTGCAATTTTTGATCACCTTTTTTAACATAGCGATATAGGGTGTGAACGCATTAATAATAGCTGTATATATGACAAAATATTATGTTTTTGATGAAAAAAGAGAAAGACCATTGGGGCATAAAAAACAAGCTGGGAGAAGAGAAGAGTAACAAGTTATACCGCTGTGCTCTAAAAGAGAAATCCGGTTGATTTCCCAGTGCACATCTTCCTCGTCATAATCATCATACCATATCATTTGAGATAATACACAATTACATATTTTATTGTGTTGTTATTTTTTATTTAAGGAGACGAGACGAGCCGGCTATTTCCAATGTTTGTTTGATTTTTTATATGAGTTCTTCTAATGTAGAAGATTCTTTATATATTTTTTTGTAAATGTTTGAATGCCAAATGCCATTGATGCTATGAAGTTGGATGGTTCGGTATGTTCGTGGGATACACATGACGATGGACATGGACGTCACAGAGTCACAGTAGATATGTGGTCACATGTTTTATTGTGAACGTGGTATGTATGTAGTTCTTCTGTGTGTAGAAAAAAGTGTAAAAATGAGTGACAGATAAAATGCACATTTATATTTTTCTCTTGATAAATATGAGTAGTTGTGTATAAAATGACAATGTATTTATGAGAAACTTACAAATAAATAATAGTTACAATATATTATTCGTTATTAGCTATGAACTTATGACTATTAATAATATGATGCATACCAACATTTACCGACATTACCGACATACCTTTTTACAATATGTTGTCATAGACTTTTGTTATTTTACCCTCAGAAAAATATGTACGGATGAAGGAAAGGAAAAACGTGTCAATCATTTTCACTCCGGCGTCGTCGTTAACTTCAGGGTTGAGTCTTTGTATATGCTTTTGAGTGAGAGAGAGAAGAGGAGTGAATAGTGAATAAAATACGTATACAACAATAATAAGCATTGTGATATGATGGCATACAGTCAAGTTGACAAGTGTCATGCTTTTATGTTAAATGTATGTTACTTTTATATGATATCCCAATTTTTTATGAATTTCCAGTAATTTCACTTTTCTTCTTTTTTCAAGTGTCAACGAGCGAATGATGCGGAACATATTGCTGTAAAAATTATAGTCAAACGAGAAAAAAAGACGAAATGACAGGTATGGCTGGAAATAAGAAATAGAGAAAAGGTATAAAGAAAAAACTTGAGTTTTCAGAGAGGAAAAATCATATTTTTAGAGATGCCAGTTTATTGCCTGATGGGTGTGACGGTGTGAGTGTAACAGGTGAAATGAGCGACTTTTTTCATGCAAGTAGAAATGAAAGACGCAGATTAGATGAAGCATAAAATGATCATGATCGACAAATAATGAGTACAGAAAACAGCAATACTTTAGAAAATGTGTCTTCTTTTTAAAATTATTACGGTTTTTAAGTTAAATAGAAAAAAAATGCGTAAATATGTGCGATTCTGCTACCAAACCACGATACAAAATACTGATGAGGCCTGAGGCCCTGGCCCTATGATCATCCCGTTTTTATAGAGTAACAATAAGAAAGATGAGCAAATAGAATATAGCTCTTGTGTTTTTTGAATGTCTTCTGTGATGTGATTGGGGGATCTTTTTTTGTCATCATGTTTGCATTTCCACAATTGGGACTGTGTCGTTCCTCTTGTTGTTGCTGCTCATCTTCTCGTTTAGAATATATATGCAGACAATTCATGTATATAAATATCTACCTACCTACTTTAGATTTGTCCTCCTGCTGAAGCCCTAAGAGTCCCAAAAAAGTTTTGTTGTCGTCTGCACTGTTACTACAAGTGCAAGTGCTGTGCTGTTAAACTCCTCCACAAAAACTTACTTCCCAGTTGTCGAAGAGTCTCTTCTTCTACCCTTCCTTTTTCTCTGAGATGACGATGATGATGATCAGACATGATAAGAATATAAAAAAATGCTTCTTGCTCTTGTTGCATTTTCCCTTTTCGAAAGAGATATAACTTTGTATGCTGTAGTGGAAGTGAATGGGGTGGAATGGATGGATGGTGGAAGATGATGATGGTGTTTTGGCGTTGGTGGATGGAGGTATGCTGTGTGCTCCTTCGGTTCTTCTGAGTTTTGACTCTCTGCTGCAGTGATAGTTGATGTGATGATGAGAATGATAAAAGTTTTTTTTGAATCTCTCCTTCTGAGACAGATATACGCTATGATATAGCGCAAAAAAGAGGAGGAGGGGCTTTAACAATACTTGTCATCTCCCTCTATTTGCTCCTTGTTCCTCTCATGTCTCTTCTTTTAGAAGATATTTTGTTTCTATTGTTGTCCTTTCGTTTTATTTTAAATGTGGGTTCCTTTTTTAAAGTCGTTGCTTCATGTATGATCAAGATGACGTTGGGGGGAGAGGAAAGATTGGGGAAAATATATTAAATCTTTGTTTGGATTTGTGTGAACTTACTTTGCAAAATAGAATTGAAAGTATTGTGCAAGGAGTAAATGATATAATGAGTGAATTGTTATGCAATTGTAGTGGGAGTTGACATATTTGTACAGGAACAAAATTGCGTTGTTGTTTCATTGACGTATGAAGTACTTTTAAGATTGTCACTTTGCATAGCTTGGTATATGACAGACGGACCTTGATTCAGAGATGAGCAATGATTTTGATTTAGTTGGATAGGTTTTTCTTGATTTTAATGATGAAATCAATAAAATATGCATATCATATTTACTGCTTATTGGGCATATAGGTACGTTTCACAATAATTTGACTGAGCACGCACATGATGATAAACATGCCAGTTTTTTCGGGATTGCGCAATACATGAAATTTTTGCCATTTTTCTTTTCTTTTTTAAACAATTTTTAATTATGAAATCAGGTATGGATTTTGCGTATGTGAAAATCGTGATACGACGAAATGATGAAAATAAAAAAATGCAAATCTTTTTCGGTAAATCCACTTGACAATTTCAGCAATTTAATGATATTATTTGGTATGTACGTACGTATGTTGATACACAAGTATTAATTATTAATTGTAAAGTTTTTTGTTTATGTGACGACGGAAAAACTAAAAATCATACATACATACAACAACTGACAATAATTATTAGTACACATTTAAGTATAGCATTTTTCTTCTTCTTTCTATCCCTAACAATTATTCATAATAATACAAGGGCATAGTAAATGTAAAGTACTTAAATATTTTAAAGTGATTTTTATAAATAATAGTAATAATAATAACGATAAACTGAAAACGAATCAATGTTTCCTTTCTTACTATTTCCTATGCATAAGTTAAGGTAAATTAGATGGTCACCAAGTTGCAGATTTCGAGAGATTATTATTTTTTATCTTGTTTAAATAGTAGTACATATAATAATGATAATAATAATAATATGGTTTTGTAGTAGAACAAATGACGGTGTGTGATGGTGAATGGTAAATATATATCATAATATATATATATATTATGTGGGTATGTAGTATATATATATATTTTAGCGATGATATTTTTTTCATGATTAATTTTTTAAATATTAACAATGTTTTATCTTGTGTGGTTTCTTTGTTCAAATTGTCAAATACAAATTGATCAGTTATAGTTTGATAGTGACGACGGTGAATATTATATTTGTTGATGTATATTTTATATGTTCAACTTGTCTCTAACTAGATAGCTATTATATATAACTTAAATATAATATAAACTAAATCTATTGCGGACTTTCTTTACTACTAAAACAGATCAGATGATTCAGGCCAGGCTGGAGGGCAAACTCCCATTTTTACCTTATTGCCAGGTGGCATATAGTCTGGACTTGAACGAGGTTGGTTCATCATTTCACCTTGACTCATGAAGCCACCTGGAGGTCCTCCAGGATTTGGTGGTCCTTGTCCATCACCGGGAGGGAGTCCACCTGGTCCTGGAGGAAATTCTCCCATGCCACCGGGCTGATCCATTGGGCCGGGAACTAAAGACAAAAGAAAAGAAAACCATACAGTTGTAAAAATATTTGCAAAAAAAGTGATTTTTCATAAAATGTCACGGAAAAGAATAAACATAATTGAATGAACTTTTAAAACAACGGCTTTAGAAAGAAATGAAAATTTATATTTAAATATTTTAAGTTAAGAGTGGTCAAGTAGTATAGTACCTATAAGCATTTTACCTGCTGCAGGTGGAAAGTGGGGCTGCTGACCAGGGAAAAAGTCATGAAAACCTTGTCCAGGCCCTCCACCAGGTCCGTACGGAAAATCTGAGAACTTTGCATCTGGAAAGTAAGGAAAGGTAGGGTTCGGACCATCATCCATTCCAGAATTGATGTTCATAGGGAAACCACGCATTTTTCGTGATGAGCCAAAAAATGGACCACGGCCCATTGATGTCAGCTGCTTGAGTCTTCGCTCTTTACTTCTCTTGTTTTGAAACCACACCTAATATTCAGTAGGACATTCACAAGGGGAAAAATATGTTTAAAATGAGTTCACAGGAAAACATGAGGTTTCGTGTAACTTGTCATTTAAGAGAAACATTTTTTGAAAGATTTGAGAAATAGACACAAATCCACAAAGATGCCGGAAAAAAGATGAAAAAAAAGGTAAATGAAGCAATATACCTGTATGACCCTCATGGGGAGCCCGGTCTCTTTGGCAAGTTGTTCTCGGATATGTCTTGTAGGCTTGGGGGTTTGTGAGAATGCCGTTTTGAGTATTTCCAGCTGTTTCGCTTTGATGGTGGTACGAGGACCTCTTCTTTTCGATCCCACCGACGAATCCTCCGGGGACTTGTTCTCCGCGCCTGGATCTCTCGATTCACCATCTGCGTCCATCGAACCCTGCGTTGAGACAAACACCTTTACTCTTTAAACTATATCCATACATACATATTTCCTCCCCACCACCAAACCAAACACATATAACACATCAAAAAAACTTGTTCGTTTCATCTCACCGAACATGCACTAAAACATGAATATTTTCTATAGGAACAATACGCATCTCTCTCTCCCTATCACTCATATAACCCAGCATTGTTAACTTTAACTAAACTAAAATTATATGAAACTATAAAGCTTTCTATTGTTATATTTTCCCAATTTTATCACTATTTTCTCCTTGGTGCTGCTTCTGCTGCTCTTTCTATTGTTCCATCAACTCAAAAAAAGGAAACCAAACGAGAGACAGGGAGAATAGGCCAAAGAACAAGAAGGGTAAAAACTTTTTTTCGAAGGAAAAGTCTCAACATGTGTCTTGAAGCGTACAACCATTATAATCAAACACGCGCGCCTCCTCTTAATTCAGACTCAAGTACATCTACTTGAACAAACCCTTTTCTTCTCTTCTTCTTCTTCTTCCGACAAACTACTTACTTAAAAAGGAGGAAGAAGAAGTTCTTTTCCCTTCAAAATTCCTAAATGTCTTACTTTTCCTATAAAAATCAGGATGAAAAGGGATGTTAATAGTGCTAGTTTTTGGAAAGCTCTTAGAAAAGTGCACCTTCTGTACCTTTCCAGTTTATTTAAGCAATGCTGACAGTTCGGAGTAAAAGACGTAAAAACTTGTGGATTCTTCGGAAAAATAAAGTTAAGTTGGTTATTGAGCAAAAGAGACGGAGATAGAGATTTAAAGAAGAGCTTCTTGTTGTTGTATATGTTTTCGGGATAACACTTTCTCCACTTGAAAATGCAATCTTGAACAATAACAAAATAACACTATAAAAAACTTGTATGGATTCTTGTTCATGGTCAAGGAATCCATACAGATATATAGATTTTATAAGGGGAAATAATGTTCCTTTTAAGTATTTTATAAAGGAATACACATTTATACTTCTTAAATGTCTCCAGAAAACAGATAGAGATTTTGTAGGAAAAGTTTGGTACAGAAGGATTGCCAAAAAAGAAAACTTTTTAGTATTGTGAGTTTATATCCAGATATTTTATGGAGACACACTCGTGTGCTGCTCCACTAAAAGTTAAGGTTTTTCTTTCGAATTTTCTGTTTTTATCGTTATAATGTACTAAGAAATAATGGTGATAACAATGGTTTGAGACTATATATATTTTGGTGAGTAGGTTTAGGAACTCTCTTTAGGTAAAACTCTTGGTTTCAACGACAATAGAAAGGGAAAACGCAAACAAACAGTAAAAGTTTTTGGTTTTCCTGTCTATACATATGCTCTATACACAAAGTTACACTTATGAAAACCCACAAATAAAATTGGTTTTCTTCATGAGAAGTGAAGTGAAGCACTTTATATGTTCCCTAGTTTGTGTAGTAGGTAAAAGGTAAAGTAGAGGTAGATAAATAAAAATGTTCAAGTTTTTTTGGGCAAGGACAAGTGTGAAGTATAATATTATAAAGATCCCCTTTATTTTCAAGTATTTGCTTTTGTATTCTTGTTCTCTTTTTTGTGTGCAGTGCATTAGTTAGGGTACAATGGGTTTTCAGAGAGAGTGAAAAAAAGGTGTCCTGGAGATTTTACACATGTCAACGATAATAAGAAGAGTTTGTTTCCTAAACTAGACGGTACATGTATAATTTGTTGTTTATTGTGTTGTGAACTTACCTCAGACTCATTTCCATTGTCTTTCTCTGGATTGCTATTATCACCAGATGAGGTTATGGGTGTTCGCACATCCGTATCACCAATGGGTGGGAGTCCTTTCGTTGGTGTGACCATGCCCGGGAGTGATGTACTTCCAGGACTCAAGCTGGGATGATGATGTTGGTGATGACCTAGCCCGGCATCCAGCAGATCGTCGTCGTCGTCTTCTTCGTCATTTGAAAATAGAGAGTCTGTGTGACATTGAAAAAAAAGAGAAAAAATATTAATAGAACAATAATTCATAGGGTTGCACAGTGCTTGCACCAATAAAATATCCATATATCTTTAATATTTTATCATATAGACAGAGACACAAAAATGTGCAACATGTCATACTAAATAATAATGCACAACGAAAATAAGCAAGAAGAGAAAATCAGATCCGCTTTTAGAAAATAACAGTTTGGAAAGCATATATTTTCCTCAAAGCAAACGATACATTTCATATCAAATAGCTACTTACTTATGCATAAATTAACTGAAAGAGAGAGACTCCCCAAGAGATCGGATAAACGATTTCAGTTTGAATTCAGATGATAAAACTAAACACATTTATGGAATGGAACCCATCAACCGGAGAGAAAAGATAAATAATATATACATATATATTAAGCCTTGAATTGCCACAAGCAAAAAAACAACGCATCGCATGCAGTTGGTTTAAACACAAAAACATTAAACATCTTACAATAATGCAATGACATTTTTTAAAGAAACTACTTACGAAAATATTTTACAATGAGATGTTCATGATCTAAAACATTTTTTTCAGCAAAAACCGCAAACATTCGTTTAAAAAAATCTCTGACAAAGAAGAAAATGTTAGCTAGAAACTTAAATAAACTTTCACAGGGCATGCTCGACGCTCATCATTATCACATCTTCTCCATATTATCATCCTGCGTGGTTTTGTGTTTGTGTGTGGGGCCTCATGCCATGAATACTATGGCGTGCGTGGCAACGTGCCATAAAACCACCACGAGTTTCCCACTATCTTTCCCTTTCCACCATTTTCCCTCAGAAAAAAATCTTTTTTATGCTCTTCCTTTTCCCCTTTTATGTTGCGTGAGTCTTCCTGAGCTATCTATCTTTATATGCTTCAATAATGAAAAGATTCAAAAACTCTTTTTTTCCTTCCCAAAAGAAAGTTTTTAAATATTTTATCTGGCAAGTAAACTGTTACATGAACATGGACACTAAAAACTTTGTTGGAAAATATTATGAATTCTCTTGTTTGTCATTGTAACTATTCATAACGTTCTACCTAAACCTAAGTAAAAACTTTTATAAAATAATCCCATAAGAAATCGATATTTGATTATTGTAATAATATTCAAGGTTGCAAGTTGCAAAATAAATGTATTACGTAATAAGAGCATGCACCGCACTCTCCTATGATCCGTTTGCCTAAAGCAAAATATGTAAACCTTGTTTTTGTGTTTTTTTCTAAGTTTTCTTTAAACTTTAAAAACAATGTTTTAAATACTTTTTATTATTATAACTGCTACTTA
This sequence comes from Entomobrya corticalis, assembly GCA_034694325.1. Classification (NCBI taxonomy): domain Eukaryota; kingdom Metazoa; phylum Arthropoda; class Collembola; order Entomobryomorpha; family Entomobryidae; genus Entomobrya; species Entomobrya corticalis. Next base: position 18,201 of record JAQFYG010000414.1, on the reverse strand, counting down.
TACTATTACTATTTGCTGCATTTTTATAATACATTTTGCAAAGCTAGTTTTAAGAGTATAAAAAAACGAGCCCATGAGAGATAATAGGGATTTGAATAATAACAACAAGTAAAAGGGAAAAGAAAAAGTCTAGAGCTGTTTTTGTGTTTAGTTTAGAGAGACCGACTGGAAATAAAAGTCTGTTTTTAGCCTGTGCACAGCATTTTCGTTTGCATTTAATCCGATTTTGTGGTATCTCGTTTCCATCTCTGAAGAGATTGATATGGTTTTAGTCTGGTAGCTTGGTGGAGAAATAAAAGGGATCAAAAAAGCACCAAAATATATATTCATAATATCCAAATATACAGACAATACGAGTTTTTAAAGAGCGAAAGCACTCTTTCGTATAAACCAAAATATAAGCCAATAATAAATTTCTCATATCATATCACATTCACAAGCACAAATTTTCTTTTTGACTCTTTTTATTATCATTATGAATGCAATGGATATTGATACGACAACATTAAAACACACACATACATAAATACAGCTTTTTTAAACAGGCAAGGCAGCTTTTCTCAAAAAAAAGAAGAGGGAGAACGACGGCGACGAGAGAAGAGAGGCTTAAAATATGAACAAATTGCCGGTTAGGACCGGATATAAAATATAAAGAGAACATTCTGTATACTGACATGGGGAAAAGCATATAAAAAACCAGTAAAGTAACAAAAGTAAAAATATACAAGGATGGGATGACTGACTGTATGTATTTGTGAGTGTGCCATGGCATGATCTCCACCAAATACAATAAATTTCATATTCATTTTTTATCAGCGACAACAGCAGCAGCTCAAGATATGTAAAAAGCATCTCTACATTTCAATGAAATGACAGAGAAACGTGGTTCTTCCTTGTGTCGATGATAATGGTGATCAAAAAATGATAACATTGAATATAATGCGAAATAGAAAAAAAATAGCAAAAGTAGGGGAAATGTGTGACTTGAGGAGGAGGAGGAATATATATGATGTGAACTTTTTGCATCTCTTTTTGTATTTTTACAAAAGTGGGCTCTATATCAAAATAATATGTGTGAACCCTTTTATTGTGTCATGTGTGTACTATTTCAATTTTTTAAAGTTTTTGTATTTTATACACTTGAGCCATTGATATTCTGTTTGTATTGTAAAGTGTTATAAAAAATGTTTCGGGGTTGTTACGTCGTCGGGTTGTATTTTGTATGCTTTTTTTCTTCGAATATTAAAAAATAATATGATTGTTATTGTAGAGTAAAGCTCATGGAGTAGTGCGTTATGAATATGAAATTAAAAAAATATACAATATGTGTATTATAAAGGTATAAAAATATATTTAAAGCCGATAAGCTTGAGACTGACTGCGTGTGTGTCATACAAATGATATGTATTCATTCACAAATGCGAGGCAACACACACACACAAACAGGAGGAGATCGACGGGTTTGATAATGTGATCATCCTTCTTTTTAAAGTCCGTCTGGTGTAGTGACTGGTGACTCTTTTTTGCTTTTTGAGAAGATGATCATTGTCATTTTATTTTATTTTATTTTATTCTTTGAATGAGGATATAACATATACATCTGAATATATGAATCTCAGATATAAAAGGTCACACACACAAAACTTGCTTTTATTCACGACGACTGACTTTTAAGCTTTTTTGTGCGTACGGCATATTGTTGCTGTTGTCTGTCAGATAAAAATGTGGAATGGAAGTGTGTATGTGGCACAAAAATATGCAGGGAGGTATAATGTGGGGTAATGCGGTACAAAAAATGTATTGTCATATAAGTAGGTCTTCGTAGTTTTTACTTGTGAATGAATTGGAAGTTGATTTATAAATTATAAAGCTATTTATAAACAGAAATACATGCTGTTTGAAGCGTAGTAGCTTAGTTTTCATGAAAAAATATATTTCAAAAGTGAGCACATGTTCACGCCTTTGTATGCCGTGTGCAAACATGATTTTGTGTAGCAATCACCAAAACCCAAGACCAAAGAGCATAATATTTCACCAGAAAAGAAATAAAACAATGTAAGAAATGTGATGAAATGATTTTTGTGGCTGTGACCAGTAGAATCTGCTCCACGTCATTCAACCTTCACTTGTAAAAGTGCAACCACATCACAGAAGGAATTAGGGGCTGCTGTTGGGAAAGCAGATCAAGTCAGCCAGACAGGGCCAGAAAAAAAATGTCATCGGCAGGATAATCCGATATATCTAATAATAACTTGCAGACATCGAGACAGATTTTGTATTGAAAACGTATATACATTCTAGAAAGCATCAAGCAAATATTATGGTGAAAAAGTTAAATAGTTAGAAAGATCAAAGTGCACTTATATTTCAATCAAAATGTAAAAATAGAGAAAAGAATGAGGAGAATTATTTGCGACACAACGTACTCATCATACCTTGTTTAGCCTGTATGTAGTCATCCTTGCAGATAAATTTGCTGTCATCTAGAACATAGAGCTCTTCACCGGTCGACAACTGTCTTCTGCAAATTGTGCACGTGAAACATGTGAGATGAAATACTTTATCACGGGCTTTTCGGACCATGTCCTGAGGTGAAATTCCTTGAGAACATCCCGAACATTTTGTGCCGTAACGTCTGCAAATAAAAAAACAAAAAGATATTAATTAAAATTCAATAAATATATTGCTTCACACGTGTGACGTGTGGATTCGTTTATAGTAAAACAGATTTTTTACTACTGTAATATACTAATAGATATTTTAAAAGTGCTCATTTCATTCATTCAGAATGACAGAAAAAAATAAGAATAAAAAGTGTGGGAGTCTGCGGCAGCTGTTTTTTATTGGCAGTGTGCGTGACATTGAGACTGTCGTAAAAACCAGTTATGGTTCATCTCGATATTACTCATTTAAAAATATATATGCCAATTATCCTTCTTATTCTTAAAAACATAGAGATATTTCTATTTATGTATCATATGGAATTATTGTGGCGATAGTAATGGTAACGGTGGCGTAATCTAATCATCACAGAAACAGATTTTCCAGGTACAACTTTTGGCACTGATGAATGCTGGGAGCATGAAGCAATTAAAAATAAATTGAAAGTTAAAACTGGGATGAATTTTTACAATAAATTCATCTTCAATTTTACATCGTCACTATGAAAGCATATTATTATGTTCTGAAAACCAACCCCCGGGATATAAATATCCGCGGCGAGTATATCACAAAAGTAGAATTCAAGTGTGACCTTCGATTCGTCTCAACCCTGTACCAGTGACACACGTCGCATAGTCAAATCTGAGATGAGTAGGAGGTTCAGAGCTATCTCCGTCGTTTCATTTTTATATTTATGCTTAAATTAACGGTAATTTGCAGTAAATAATCGTCTTTCGCGTTTAGTCGTAGAAAGAAATTGCTTGAAGGCAAATAGTGTTTTTATGAATCCCGGTTATAACAGCTGTAAATAAAGAGTAACGACTAATATGATAGCAGTTACACGTTACAAATGAATTTTAAACACCGAGAATTGTTATGCTACTGTAAAAATGAATGGTCAACTAATAAAGCATATAACATTTATGGCACACGTGAAAAATATTGATGAGTAAACACTATTATTTTACTATCGCTATTAACTTTAACCACGGGCTTCTGTATAGAGCTCCCTGTATTTATTGTTGTTTCGCTATAAACACCTTATTAAATTAATAGCATTACCAAAAGGAAATTAACCTTCATTTTTAAGGTGTTTTGATGAAACAACCACATATAATCAATTGGTTTGTTTTTGCGCAGTTGAAAATTTTTCAAGTAATCATACGATATCATGATTTCGTAGATTTTAGAATGGTGTCATACGAGGTTATGATGCACAAGCTAGTTAATAATATAATAAAAATTAGTTATGAAATTATTTTGAAATTGCCTAGTTAAATTTCCCTTCCTAGTGACTGAATTTGGATCCATTCTTAAAAGTAGACTGTCCCCAACAACGACAAGTTTAAAAAAATAATTATGACATCTGTCTACCTGTATACATTTACTTGCTATTCTACTTAATATTCAATACTATTCTCCTCTTAACTGAACATTACAGTTCATTTAAATGTTTTTATCTATATAACTGTCAATTTACGATTGTATTGCAAAATGATCTAAAGACAAGAAATTGTAACTGCGCGTCTGCTCTTTGGGTTCTGTTCTTAAAATAGATGATATCTGTTATCCTCTTCAATTACCATTCATCTCATCTCGCAACCGATATATACGACTATGAAATAATATCTTACTTCATGTATATCACATCAAATGATCTTTATAGCATCATTCATTTTCATTAATAGTTCAAAAAGCGATATGATTTCTCTTCTCGTTCTCTTCAATAATGCTTTGGGTTACATAATGCTCCAGGCAAAAATTGGATTTCGATAAAACGACTGTATACGGTATATGGGAAAAGGTAAAATGTTAATGATAGGTGTGTATGCAGAATATTTGTAGATGTGGCAGGGTCTGGGTGGGAGGTACGTGTGTGATGGGTTGAGTTTGAACACGTTCAACATCTCCCGCTACTTTATTCAAATACAAATATAATCTTTAATTTAATGGCTAATTTTTTTCAGTGCTTTTATTATCGCTATTTTCATTTCAAACTCCATTCTGATTTGCCTACGCATATGTGTGTTTGCTTTTGCATAAGATATGCTATTATCCCATGATTTATAAGCGTACATATGGAGAAGCAAAATGAAATTATGCGCAAAGTAATAGCAAATAATAAAAGATTGATTGAAGTAGTAAATTTTAATGAAAATTAAAACAAGTCTGGTAATGGCAGAACTATAGAATATGATTTTGATTCCTCAAATAGCACACAATATTCATTATAATACACGTTAATAGACATACCTACATATTTACTTAAATTAAAAAGATGCAATATTCCAAATTGAAAAACAATCAATGAGCTCAATAAAGAATCGACTAAAATATTTTAACGACAAGAATAAATCACAATTTTCATGATTCATGACAATAATGTTTTTTTAGTAAAGGCTCGGTTTCACCATCCTTAATAAAGACGTTAAAAATATGTGGTCATGGTGTACTTAACAAACACTATTACAAATTTCTATTCACATATCACATATTACGCAATTTAATGACGGTTGCAATAGGATAAAATAATATAAAAAATACAGCAAACAATTGTAAGGGCACCAGATTATGATTATTTGTTTGACGGTGGTAAGCATTGAACAAATCCATAAACGTGTGACCTGCAAAAAGTTCATCTTTCAGTTTAGTTACCATATACCACCTCCATTCCGACCTCCATATCCCTCCACAAAACTGACTGGGACTTGGGACTGGGATACTACGGCTGTACTATGTCTGCATTTAAATATAAGCTTGTCATAGAAAAAACTTTGTTTTTTTTCGAGCACACACACTTCATTTCATATTCCAAAGAGGAAAGGTCGACTCGACACTTAAATCCCCAGGATAACATTGATGCTCTGTTTCTCTCTGCTGCTGATAGTTTTTAGTGTGGTTTTAGTTGTTTCTGAAGAGATTGTGTGTAGTTTTCTATGCAGTATGCTTTTCTCTCTCTCTCTTTCTGTCTAGTAGGTAGTTTAACAAACATCAAGTATACTTGATACTTGATCCTCATTCTTCCGAACGGCGAACAACCTGGAGCATGACATGAGAGCATCATCATCATCATCACCACCAACACTAAAACCACAATATTGTAAGCAATCCCTTTTTTGTCGGCGCGGCGTAAAAACTGAGAACCTCAGAATAAAATCGAGAGAGAAACATACATACTGAAATAGTACACAGGAGTGAGTTTTAAGTTTGTATATGTTTTTTGTAGGGAAAAAACAGTGAAAATGAAAATCACAAGGGAGACATTTCAGTAAGAGAACGTGTGCCACTCTTTCCTCTTATTTTCTGGTTTGGTCCCAAAAGATCCAAAATAACATGTTGTTTGGCAATAGCAGTTTGGGAGAATATAAAATATAAAAGAATCTGAATGCAGGTTGCGTTGTTGTAAAAAAAAGTTGAATTCTTTTCACGTCGCACTTGTATAAATGAAATGTCTATTATTTACTTTAAATATTTGATGTCGTTTTAGAGCTATGATGACTGCTCTGGCCTGTTTGTGTGTGTATATGCGTTAGGGTGGAAAAATAAAAGAGTAAAAAAGTAGGAGACCAAAAAAGAGTAGTGGAGCATTTTAGGCACGGTTAATTTTTTAAATTCAATTTGGCAACTTAATCAAATTACTTATTGGTAAGGAACACCATCACCGCACACACCGCCATCGCTTTTTACACGGTTATTAAATAATCTCCACTACAACAACAACAACCAAATTACGTGATGGTGATGACGAGTTTGTGGCTGGTTGCAAAAAAAGCATGTTGAGGGTTTTTCATTCATTTAAAAAATGGAATATATCTCAATCGAATAATTCGAACTTATGTATATATATATGGAGCAAAACAGCTAATAAGTCAGAAATTTGTTAAAGGATTTCAGAACAAAATATATAATTGTTAGCAAAAATGAAAGGAATCGCCTTTTTTCGATAATAACAATAATTTTCTAATTTTTACATCCTTTCCCTGCAGTAAGAGAAACCCATTTTTTGAAGCTTTTTACTCCCACCACCTCCAAAACTCACCTCAACTAGCAGACTTTGAACCTCCAACAACCCAACAACCTTCAATTTTCTCAAAAAGACATGTACACACACAAGCCTAACCCAACAATTAACCACTTTACTTCTTTTCCCTTTCATCAACCATTTTTCTCCGGCTCCGGCCTCCTTCACAGACCCTTACATACTTTAATGGCCTTCATGGAATTCCTCATTTTCATTTGAAAAGACTCCGATTTTTGCAGAAGCGCAACAATATGAAAATGAACAGCGAAAAAAAATGTTTTGAACATTATTATTACACAATTACTATATTTTCAGTAGCTCCTCCGCATATGTTTTAACGCTTCTGCAGCTACTTTATTTACTCGACATGCCAAAGTGTTTCCTTTTTTTATCTTCATCTCTCTGTAACTTCCTTTTCTCCTTTAATGTAGCGTGAACAAATAAGAAAGAAAAATTCCTTGCATGCTTATATCTAGTGTACCGTACCATTTCTCCTAATACATCATCACACCTTCTTGTTGAAGGCTTTACTTCTTTTTATTCCTCACAATTTTTTATTACAATTTACCATAGGTATATTCTATGGTTATAATGATTATCGTTATTATTTTCAAAAGCTTAAGTTCTTTTTTACCCGTCCCACTTCTCTCTCCTGTGATTAGTAAAAGAAAAGGATTGTTATCATTATGTACTGCGTACAGAGAAAAGGAAGAATGAATAGAGGATCCAGAAAAATAAAGAGGATGTGTAATATTGAGATAAAAATTATCTAATAATAATGATGATGATAATAATAACAATGTTATATATTATGTGTGTGTATATGTATCTCTGCATCAGATGTAATTTGTCAGAGAAGAGCATCTACAAAGGAACGTCACGTTTTCCAACAAACGAGCAGAACAAAATACATTCCTTTCAGATGTGCAACAAAAAGGATTGAAATTCAGAAGAGACTTTTTAAACTTCCAAAAGAGAATATATACTTTGGTAAGATTGCTACCGTTCGTCTCTCGATAATATGAAGGGTCGATGATGCCGATACCCCCAAAAAATTACTTTGCCTTGTAATTACAGTCTCACCATCACCACCTCCAAAGCCTCCAAGAAGTATTTTTTAAATAAAGTATTTATTATGGTTTTAGAGTATTGGAGTGTATCTCTATATTTTTACATGTCATGCCGCGTTATTGTGATAAAGGCAGAATGGAATTTTATGTATCAAAATATAGAATACAATGTTGAACAAAAAGCGACGAAGGAGAGGTGTGTGTGGTGTGATGTGATGGTCGATGTAAAAATAGTAGCCATCGTACCGTGGTCTCCTCTCTTTCTTGTTTTTAAATATCTTGGGTTGCCACTTGCCACACTTGGGTCTTTGGTGAAATAATATGACATGTAATGTATTGATATTGTGTTGTGAGGTTTATATTGCTTTTGTTTGAAAATAAAGCACAGACATGAGCACTAGATGTATTACAAATAATAATAATGATTATGAGATGATGATGCGATATTTTACAAGGAAAAATTCAGGTAAGAAGTACGTTCCTTCTTGTATCAAAATATTCGTCAACTGCTTGAGTGGCTTTACAATAAATGGAAAAAGTCAAACTTACAACAATACAAAGTTATTTGTTGGGTTACAGTTTTTAGAATGTCTGCTGCTCCTGTGATGCAGTCATTGTTGCATTTTCTCCGCCACATGAGGAGAGCCAATACAAAAAATACATGCAAGACTTGTAGAAGAACAACGGACGATAAGAATGATATGCTGCTGTTGTTGTAATCAAACTCGTAAAGCAAAGGGTTAAATCGAAATTGTAAAATGGTATGGTAACATGCATGACCAATACTGTACTTGTACTGCCCATATTTGTTATGTTGTATGCTCATATACATGTAATTATGAAAAGATAAAAAAATATATGTATTTTGTCTGAAAATATGGTAGCAAAATGTAGTAGCCCATAAGAAGGCATAAAACTAGTCATTTTTCATGTTGAAAACCAGTTCGTTTTTGTGCAAAGAAGCAGACAAGAGGGTGATTTCAGTTGCAGATATGTTTAGTATCAGTTAGTGGCCGTCAACGGTGCAAATGGACAAGTGGACGTTATAAATACATGTTTGTATGTAATGGCAAGTCATTCCCAATAGGATAGAATATGAAGGGCGATATCATGAAGTTTTTTTCGCAACTTTGGACGATGATGACGGTATAAAAAATGGCTTACATGATCAGGCATATAATAAGTTATTTTTAGATATTCATCCATTTTCATTGAATTGATGGTGGTCAGTGGTCTGGTCAGTCTCTGATAAACTGTGCACAGAGCCAGAGCCCTTGGTAAAATATATACCAAAGAAGATGACAACGCCAAAACTAATATGGAATGTTTTAAGCATGTTGGTATTTATATTTTGACAGGAATATTTGCATAAATTCATTAATATTTTGTATTGTTTATACAGACTGTGATTCTTTTGATGGGAGAGATGAGATCGAAAAGTTTACATTAAAAAATGAAGAAAGGATACCGGCATTGGTATGAATTTAACATATAGCTGGTGATCATGATGATCATCTGAAAATATTGAACAGCAAGAGCAACTTTAATAATAAATGCAAGATGCATTTGAAGCAAGTTTGCTAGTTTATCTTAACCGGATTTTGTAAATAATAATAACAATCAGAAAGCACTCACTGGATTCTCATCCACATTTTGCTACTATCCTACGTTAAAGTATTTTTTCAAATACTTGGATGATATACATGTCTATATTAGGTGTTTAGGCTGCATTTGCAAATGTTAAATGTAAATCATTAGAGATATTTTAATGCATCTAAAAGCTGTTTTCTTTATTTCATCTTATTACAGTAATTAACTCAACAACAAATAAGATGTAATGCAGAATAGCAATGTATGTATGGCAAATTACCAAAAACACTCTGCGCTATATAAATACATCTAAACTTTCTAAGAGCTAATTTTTGCGCAAAAGATTAAATAACGATGAGTGTAAGCAATTTGTTGAATATTTTTTATCAAGAATATGTTTTTCTTGTCGCTAATAACTTATCTTATAGCTGTAGTCTTATGTAGTAACAAGATATAAGAGTTGGTTGGTTGGACACAGTAATAGTGAAGGCAGGCAAGAGTGACTTTTGTTGGTGGTGAAGGAACGGATGTTGCTGATAGAGAATCCGAAAGAACAAGTGGAAGTCTTAATTTGTTATTGTTATTTTTTTCTTCTATTCTTTCTTTTATGTGATGGAATTTTTCCTTATTATAACATAATTATTTGCCATTATTTACTTAATCACCAAGGTAACAAGTAAACAACTGGGCAAACAATGTGGAGAAGAAACAATATAATGATTAAATTGTTAATGGACATGCAACTTTATATTCTGTTTAGATTTTCTATATAAATATAATGTTAATAATAAATAGGTAAACTGTGAAATGCCTTCCTTCATCCGAACAATGATATCGTTAGCATGTTTGAATACAAACCTAGCTATTAATAGTTTTGTTGTCACGTCGGCGCAAAAACCGGAGGTTTACATACAATATTTTAAATGATGATGGCATAATGAGGAATACCAAGAAATAAATCTTCTTTATAAAAATATTTACATAGAATGCATTGTAGTAATAAATTACTAATTACCTGGGTGGTGGTACTCATGTGCTCTCACAATCGACATTAATTGTTTTATAGTATGCAAATTGTAAAGTAATTCATCAAGCAAGAAGAATACTGTTTATTATGATGTTAGTCTTAGAGTTTATAATGAAAGTTATTGTTTCTCATGGAAATTATGCACTTTACTATAGATTGACTTGCATTCCTAAGTATTTTTTTTTAATTTCGAAAATATTGCAACGTTGGTTCTTGTACGTTTCTGGAATTTTGTTGAGAGATCCCATTTTTGTAATGAAATTACCGACAGAGCCAGTATCCTTCGGAATAATAATTGCATATGAGAAAAACTGATCATTACAGAAATACACCGCCTTGCCGCCCTCCGCATGACTTGCCACGACTTCTTGTATTTTCTTCATTTATCTCACGAACTACTATTGATTTTCACTATGGACTTGAGCAGGACTTGATTGTCTTCGGTTCTTTTTAGTACTCTCAGCAGAGATCCAGAGAAGAACATCTTGTAATTCCGTATTATTACTGTTATTATTTCATCTTGTCGTTTTCTATTTCCCCTTTTTATTACTCTCCCTACCAGTTTCTATGTGAAATGCGAACGAGAGCTAAATATCTATCAAACCCCTTCCTTATAAAATCGAAAATGTAAGAACTTCCAGTTATATTTGAAGTAGACTTTATATAAAAACGACAGAATTTTGGGTAGATATTTTGTGCCATACCATTTTATGATTATTATTATTATTTTATCGATTAAATTATACGTGGTTTTGTGCTTCGTCCTCTTTTGCTCTTTCTTGCTATTTGCTGCAGCGTCAGCAGTTAGATTTCCTATTCTTCTGCTTTTCTTCCACTCCAACAAACATTCGGTCTGGTTTTGACATTCCAATTCTGTCTATATTACCATCATATCATATAACATTTTCTCGCCGTCTGCAGACTTTTTCTCAATGCATCCATTCCAAAGTAATTATGCATATCAGGTCTAGTGTGAATTGTGAATCGTCATGAAGAAATCCAGCTCATATTACATCGCAATCCAGTAAATCAAAACCCAGTCTAGTTTTCGAGGAGACAAGAAACCATTTTCACATATATTTTAATGTCATAAAAAACTGCACACACAGTTTTAAGTTATTCTTTCATTCTAACAATTCTTGCATCAAAATTTATTCTTAATGACTTCTTTATGTGCATTAATACAAGATACTTGTAATTATAATGGGATTCTAATACTCTGTCCACTTTTGCAGGTTACGAGTGAGTTTCCTGTGTTAAAATGTAACAAAAAATATGGCAAAAAGGAGCATACACGAACAAAGTAAAAATTTTGTGCATGCTCTTGGTATATATTTTCATATAACATTTTGGTTTAGTATAATGATCATATATTTTTATATGTATATATCCCAAAGAAACACAAATTTTGTTATTATTATCTACCTACATACGCAATAATATCGAGACATCGAGACAGACGCATGCAAAGATGAACGAATGTTTGTGTAGTTGCTACTGCTTCTGCTACCAATTCACCGTCACTGAGAGTAGCCATGATTCATAAAATATTGTATCGTGAATCATGACTTCATGAAATTTATTTGTAGCTTTAAACCACCATCACACATATCACAACATTTACTTTGCAGTCAACTGGTTACCTTGCCTACTTAAAAAACCATCCTCTCTTTCACGAGAGGGTACCTATATAAGTCAGTATGAAAGAAAATGTAAATTTTAACTTACCTAATATAAATAACATGTAGATATAGATAATAATAGCTAACTACTTACAAGAGCAACAACGTGAAAAACAGGAGCTAAAACATGAGCTCCTTCTTCGGTTTTTAAATATAATCATCATCATGCACCAAACTTGACTGCAGGTAATGTGAACATTAAGTAAAACATGAGGATAGTAAAGATTCAAAGATTAAAATACAAGGGATTGTAATAACACTTTGGTTTTGATTCATTCGCACATTCTTCCAGGTCACAGGGTTTCCCGGTTTGCCCCAAAACAGTTAAATCATTTTTATACTTGTGACTGTGAAACTTGCATTCTCTTGAACGAAATAGTTGTAGGATGATTGTTCTAAAAATGTATGGTTTCTAGTTCATTTAAAAAACAATATTTTGCAGGGACGTATAACCATGACTTCAAAGTAAAAAAATGTACTCCTCTCCTCCTCTTACCTAAATTGTATTTTGTTAAACAAGATAATATTTAACATTAGATTAACTTTAAATGGAAATGGCCATTGTACTAAACAGTTTGTCTAGCTAACAGCTATAATAGATAATAAGCTATGCCTTTCTATTGCTCATTCAACTTGCCGATGACGATGATGGCAGGTAAGCATTTCGCATTATACGAAAAAAGACATTCAGTTTATTCATCAGACAAAACTACCAAGCCAAAATATATTTGACAACGACGACCAACAACAACTAACGACACGAAAAACACTCTATAACAATTTTTCAACTATCTATGTAGCTGCAAGCGAAGGATGCTCCTTGTGTAGGCAGAATTAAAATAGCGTGTCATATATTGCAGTTTACTTGAATTATTTGAATATGGGACAGTGTCATAATAAATAATAATGATGATGATCATCGTTTATTTTTTGTTCTGTGTGTGTGCGTGCACTCGATTTGCCGTCATGTCATAATATTTAGCGAAAAAAAGTGTTAATACTTATAGTAATGTGTAATGTACAAGTGGTTGTCATAAGATGCACATAGGTATAGATACTATATGATAAGTTGGTAGTTGGTATACACAAACAGCACGTAGTATTTGATGGGACTATGGGACTCGTTTGTTTGAACAGTCTACTTCATAATTTATTGTGACATTGTCAGAGAAGAGAGTAGAATATTTGATGGGTGATGTGATGATGATACACTTTTAGGCAAGAAGTTATAATTATGTTTTAGTTGTAATGTAGGTATATAATTTATATTGGTTTTGTGTAAGTTTAAGAATGAATGGATGAATGAGAGTGCTCATTGAGCTTTTTTGAATTTAGACAACGCTCAACTACTTGTTCTAAAGTTGTTTGTAAAAGCGACTTTGGTATTGATACAATCTTATCAAAGGTAATTTGTATGCGTTGTAAAGTGTAACTGATGCACTTTCAACTTCAACTTTACTATGTGTGTTTAGATTTATTTTGACTCGATAGTCAATCTTGTCATCAACTTTGTTATTAGCATGTACTATTAAATCTTTTAAAGAAATAAGTGGACAGATTTAGAAGAAAAAAGTACCTAAGATGATTTAGGAAATTTAAGAAAAATTTTTTATTTTTGTTCATTCAATCGGACGATAGGGAAGAAACCCGGTTTCCTTTGTTTGATTTTGAGTATTATTGTTCCAGCTTCCGGCGAAACCATATTTTTTCTAGAGAATACAAAAATAGATAATTTATCTAAATATTGAAATTGACCGACATGATAAGTAACAAAATTCAAGTAAAACTTATAATCAAAACGACCCGAGAAAATATCCCACAAATCAAAACCAATTAACTGTTGTGTTTCATCTTATCAATCTTATCATTTGTTGATTAGCAACATACAATTTACTAATACTGATAAGTACAACTTCCTGGAATATATTTTTAATATATAAAATCCGTTTTCTTGTTATTTTGTTAACAATAAAACAAGAACCAATTCATTTGAAAATTCAAATACAGTTCATTGGCCAAACTTCCTTGAAAACTTAGATAATAAAACAAAAAACTCGCTAGAAACAAAATTCAGTCAGCAAGCTCATTTATCAACATCCCTGTCATCATTATTATTGTTAATCGCTCAAAATTTATGAATGAAAACTGAAATAAACATAATATTAAAAACAGGATAATGAATAAATATTTACCTCCTTTAAGAAAAAAAAAAGAATCTAACAGTAGCAAAGATTCCAAGAAAAAAATTATACAAAATGCTCTACAATTCCAGATTATGTAAGTTTTATGCAGTTTTTAATGTATGACATGGCTTACTTATGTCGAAACAAAATAAAAAAGCCAACCAGGTATTCTACTTACTGAATTCATTATTATACAAGTTATACACCATGTTCTCCACTTTTTTATGATTATGTATATATTTTTCAGTTAAAAAATGCCGATGGCAAAATACAAGAATTAAACGAGCAAGTTCCGTTCTTACTCTTGTTATTCTAGTAAATATTATGCGTACATGCCATCATGCCATTTAATCTCAAAAGGAAAAAAAATAAACTTTTTTCCCTATTAACTTTAACTCTATCAACTAGACTACTTTCTGTAAACCAGCAAATTAGTAAAAACATTTAATAGCTGAAAAAAGACAAGTGGTGCAATCATCATTATCACTATCCCATAACGATTTAACTTTTTTACACTGAATTTTACTCTTTGACTCATCATTTGTGTAAAATTTCCTGGAGATCTTGTTGAAACCTTGAAAAAAATCTCTTCTCAGACATCAACAAAAACAAAAAAGGGAATCACTCAGTCAGTGAGTTATTAAAATTATTAATATTCTTGTCACAAGGTTCAAAGGAGCACACACATAGTATCATCATCATAGAGGCCCACACCACCACAAACAAAACCAAACTTCATTTTTAAATCTGATTCCCTTGGCCTAATCCCTTGCTTCTTGCATCTTAAGGAAAAGTGGCTAGACGATGAAGAAAAAGTTACAAGTGAACTGCATTAAAAATTTTAAGGTTTTTTCAGTTTCATTCATGGGTAGTAGCATTTATTACTGAATGGCAGAGAGTTTGCTAGAAAATGCTTCTTACGATTAGCCAAGGTTCATAATAACTTGCATACGTTTTTTGACGACAGAGTTGCCGTGTATTCTGCTTTACTTTTAATAATTTGAGCAAACATTTTCCTTCTAAATATTATTAAAGTCAAAGATCGGCGCCTCTGATACATACAACTTTTGTGTCAAAGTATTTACTACAAAACATTTTGTGTTGAGTATCCCTTAAAAGAACTCCCCAAGCTAGTATTATGGACGTGAACCCATTTTCCCCCAAGATTTCTTTTTCTTTAAGTAAAATAGTCATAATGGTCAAGTTAACAAGAAGAAAAGAGAGCTCATCCCGCGAGGAGAGCCCCGACACATACAAAACATAACAACATCTCATACGAAATTAATTTAAGCGCGAGCTTGCATGTTAAATGGCCATTCTGACGGAATTCGACACTGGAAAAAACGAACACGAACGAACAACAAACGGTGAGTGATAAACCGATCAAAATACGCACAACAACTTAACAGCTGCTCATTTTTTTCCTTAGTGTTTCTCTCGCTATTATTGTTTCTTTTGAGAGGTGTTTGCCATTGAACCGTGAAGTCGACGAGAGAAAAGGCTGCCAATAATGATATGTTTTAAGATGAAAAGGCTGAGTGGTTAAATAATATTGAAACATGAAATGGAACACGATTGTTCTCTAGAGAATGTTTTAAGTAGAGTTGTTAGGATATAATGTACACTGTCATTAGTGGACTTTTGAATCCATGGATTTTGACATGGTACTGAACTACTTCGTTACACTGCTTGTCACACAAAAAGAAATACGTAGAGATTTGCTGAGATATTGGACAAGTTACAAAATAAAGATGTACGATGTTTATGGCAAAATGAAAATTATCAGAATTTTGCGTATATAAATGTTATCTTTTCATGTATGAATCATCATGTTTTTGTAGTTTTGATTTCGATCCATTTTTTAATCTTGAAAGCAACATAATATTTTGGTCGTCGGACTTTGCAAGTGACTCAACGCATTGATAAGTTTTTGGGTGGTCTTTATCTCTTCTATTTCTGTGTATCATGAATCATGATACGCTGTTGTTGTTCAAATGAAAAAAACGTTGTTTCAAAATCGTATTAATCAGAAGATGCTATTTATAAATAATAATAATTCCTTCAAAAATGTACCACAAACAGTCTTAAATTCAAATGCGCAGTTTCGTCAGCAGGTCATTCTACTGGAATTTGGGAACTAATACAGATGCTCCTTTTCCATATAATTTCAGTAGGAGTTTGCAATAATAGAGGTGGGAATATCACTTTATGATGAACATGATCACAACTGTGAAAAGTGAGAACCCAAAAAGTGTGCTAATGATGTAGTATTGAAACAGCACAAAAGGATGACCGATCACTAGAAAAAATTGTACATGATGATAATACTGATGAAGAAAACGGTTGATATGACAATACAAAACGATACAAGGCACATTTACATTCATTCAGCATATAAGTCAACCCTTCATCTGCAAAAATCTTCTCTATTCCGTCTACTTTCTTAGTTAAGAGATACCGTCTACCAGCCCAACAGTCAAAAAACAAGAACAAGTCAAAGTAAAGCCAAGTCAACCCTTTCTTTCTTCCTCTAAATATTTTTGCTCGGTTTCTTATAAACTCAACAAACTATTGTTTCTTCAGAGAAGAAAAGGACTCATCATCAGCAAGGAAAAAACTACATAAATATATAATGTTATCATCATATCTTCTCCTCTTCAGTCTCCCTTATCTCCTCTCTTCTTCTCCAACTATTTCTTATACGAGTAAAAAGATATATTTTAATGTGCTCCTGGCAACCACTAACTCAAACTCTCGGACTGTCTACTTAAAAACTGTTGCTGCTGTATAAACGGAGAAGAGCCGTGCCTGCCTGCCTCTACTCAAGCCCCAAAGATTATTGTATAATTTAAAGAGCGAAACATGTAATTTTCTCAAGAGCCAACGTCTATTTATCGTGTTCCTTGTTCAACCTCCAAACACACACATGGGCAGACTACTAATTTAAACGTTCACATTTTACAGGAAAACAAACCTTTACTTAACACGATTTCCTGGCTACTTGACTACTACTGCCAATAATACTTCTATAATCAAGCATTGTTCTTTATATATTGTTGCTCTTCTGTCGTTATTTTAGGTGTTTTTCTGCATATCAAAAAACTACAGAGAGTCAGTGAGTCGTAGCGTCCATATATATATTTTTTTTTATTGTGTTATCATAATCATTATTATAATTATTATAATGGCAAGTAAAGTAGAAGCTTAAGCATTAAAATGATTACAGAGCTTAACAACAGCAAAAAACCCCATCACCGGCGCTTCTCCCTATCATTATTCTTGGTTTTTTTTCTTATACTTTGTTGTATTGTCTTTAGGAAAACAATAAGTTGTAGTATAAAAGTATAATACGCATATACTGAATAATATATAGCAACAATGATCTTTATAAAAGGAGGAGTGAGAGGAAGATGATCTAACTTCCAGGCACATATAAACTACATAATATATTATATTTAAACAATTATCAAGCCAATGCTCCTCCGGTCATCGTCGTCGGTCGGTAAAAAAATATATAATATGAACCGTGATCTAATTATTTGAGACTTATTTCAAACGAGAGACATGTCTTCGGTCTCTCTGGTACAAGTTCATTGTAAGTTCTTTTTACCCGTCTACATATACACCTAAGCTAGAATGCTAAATAAACCGCTTTACACTTGCCACCAACAAAGTTCACTTTTGATAATATTTTTTGTCTGGCGCTGGCATAAGTACTTGATGAATATGAAGATGCAACCAAAGTGCATTTTGCACATATAAAACATAAAAATATTATGGATTGCAAACAACTAAATTCTTCTTCTTCTATCCTTCACCAGCAGCTTGTTATTAGCATACTCATCCTTTTTGTCTGGACTAATAATATTTGTCCAAGTTACAATTTAACCGGACATGCTATCATTACACTGTTCGCGCTGTTGTTCACTAGTTCACCACCACCAAGACCAAGGTAGAATTATATATT
>JAQFYG010000413.1:0-31459 GCA_034694325.1 Entomobrya corticalis | reverse complement strand
CTCTTTATTCAATAGAGTTCTCAAGAATAGGATCATGAGCTTAGCTTATGAGTGGTAAGAAGTATAAGGAAATGTATTAGCAGAAGTCCAAATCTTTCTCGTTTGTTCGCCCACACAACACAACTCTGACAACTCACAAACAAAATCACACGAACGGAGTTTCCTTCAGGGCTTAATTCCCACGCAGCGTAGTCTGGATCCGTTATGATGCGTTATTTGAAAATTATGAGTAATAAATGATGCGATTAAAATTTAATAAGGATCATTATGATGATGATATAATCGGGTTCGTTATCAATGCGATTCCGGTTGGTTTGAAACTTGAGTTTTCTGAATTCCCACCAATCAAATATATGCTTTATAATTATTTACGTTGTTCTCTTCTGCCCAAAAGATAGATAAACATAGTTTTATAAACTAATAAATGATTTTGTAAATAAACTTTGACAATATTGCCAAACTTGTGTGAAAACTATTTCTAATAAAATTCTTTTTAATTGCAGGATCTCCAAATTGACTGCTAAATTTACAATAATGGAGTTTCTAACAACACAATAAATTCCTTTGGAAACTCGGATGTGATGACCATATACTGACTCATAAAGTTTGAGAAAATAAGCGGATGTAGTTCTCGTGATTTTGCTGACGATAAGATGAGCTTAAATTGTGGGAAAAAGCTTGGAATGCAGGATATATGCGCTACTTAAAGAAAGAAAGGAAAGTGATCTGATTTAGCTTACACCCTTATTCGACTGACCATAAAATAGGCTGACTTGCTACTATTTCCCGGATCTTCAAAAGGCGAAACAGGAAATCTCAGGAAACCTGAATAACTGGAGGAACCACAAAGTATGGAACCACACAGTCCAAAAAGCCCCCGATTCTCTGATACTCGTAAGTAGAAAAATAAAAAATCCAATATTTTATGTAACAAATTGTTTGTTTGTTTGCTTATTTAAATATGTACAGAATCAACCCTTTCCTTTCAATTTTAAAATATTTTATCTTGCCTTTCCTTGAAGTAAAATAAATAGCTTTTCATTTTTTAAAGATGTCTTCTTGTCGTTTGAAACTGAAAGGAAATATTGAGTATTTTTGTTTAAACAGCAGAAAAGTTCAAAGGTGAAAGCAAAAGCATAGAAGACAGTTTCAGGGAAATTCATGAAAGTAAATGGCAGTTTAGACGTAAATACGATCATTAGAGGCCGGGTCTCAGTCTCCTGCAACTTTCCCTTCTACATTTTTACTTGTTATTTGAGTTTTGGAGAAACCTTGGCTGTTTGTTTTGAGCTCCCACAGGGACTTATGTGTACCAATAGTGGGAGCAAAATAAAACAGAAAACCATGTATCAAAATATTGTGTTTAAAATAAACATTCTTTTTGTCTGTTGTTATGACAAGTGAAAGCAAACCACATTAAAAAGAATTATATGTTGTTATAGATGGTCTTAAACAGGCTTAAGGCGGCGTTATATAATGTTTACTGCTTACTTTCTCCAAAATACTTTCTTCACATATTTTGTAAATACTTTTAACTAATGTAACTACAACTTTGGATAAGAGCGAAGAAAGTATTTGAGAGCTCCATTATCTCCTGAGTTTTATGTTCGTTTTATGCACTCAATCTCAATAAGAATAATATTTTGAGGAATATATACTGTTTTTAAAAGTAGCTTGGATTGTTTTCCTGACAATCTTAAGCAAAGATGCCGTTTTTCCTGTAAATTGCAACATTTTTCCTTGAAAATATCTTGAGGAGTAGCAAAAAAAATTTATATCGGTATTTTCGTACAAAGTCTTATATTCTTAGAGTCACTTAAAGATCATAAAATTGGAAATCAAAATGCGTTCGTCAAAAGTATCGTTTTCTTTATCATTTTTATAATGAAATTTACGATAACTATACCATTTCAGCGTACTCGAGATGATGATTTGATCACGTCCGCTCGCCTTCAAATCAATTTACGAGTCACGCACGACGAGACAATAAGAATCTACTGTTATTACTATCATTATTACTGAACATACTGACTTTATTCAAGCAGAATTCATTGATTTTTCTCACATTTCCCCAGATTATAACTTTAAAACAAGATGAACTTTATAGGTTTTTATATTTTTGGTATTTTGGATACCTATTACCAAATGAATTCAGAACAAAACTATGATTAGATGTCTAACAAAATTAGTTGAGAACTCTTCAAAAAGTTAGGAAATTACTGGAAATAAATCTAATACATTTTCATATATATACTTTTGATGCTAATCGTCTAATATTTACCGATTAAAAGATATTTTTTATTTTAATCTTTCTCATTAATCCCTTGAAAGAATTCCAAGATTTTTGCTTGCGTCATTTCAGAAAACTATACAAAGTCAAATTAAATACTGAAAAAATATTTTTCCTCAGAGCTTCCCAGAATCAAAGTTCTCAGTATGGCAACAAAGTAGTACAAGGCAGTATTCCAATCGTTTTCCTCCATGGAAATTATTTTCCCGGTAGACAAACTAGTCACATTCAGATAGACAAGAGCCAAGAGATTTTTTACGAAGGAGAAAAGAGAAAGTTTTTTGCTCATTTCATTACATATTATTATTATTATTATTATTGCAGAGAAGCAAAAGTGTAAGAAAATAGCCAAAGCAGCACAGAGCACAGCACCACTTTTAAGTTGGAGAGCTCTCTTCTCATCCTCTCCAGTTCTTCCCCAACTCTACAGAAAACTTTCTCTTTTTATCAAAAGAAAATTAAAGTTAAACAAAACTGTTTTTGATGAAGAAGACACACAAGAGGACAAGCATGATGACATAATATCTTTCCATATTGTTATAATAAATACGTGCACTTTTTACTTTAAGTGTTTCCGTCTCCCATTCTGAGTTGAAGAAGTTGTCTTGATTCATTTTATTCCAGTTTCCACCACTTTCTCTCCATGTCTCTCAAAAAGAAAGCTGCACCATTAAAAAGCTCCTTAGTTGCTTCTTCAGAGTACTCCATCCAAACCAAAATATATTATACGCTTCAAATGATATCATGAATCTTTAAGAGTTGAGATTCTAAAAGTAAATACTACCTTAACCGTAGCATAATGTGCTTTAACTAAACTGAAAGAAGTATAACTTCAAAGAGAAAAAAATATATAGCAAAATCGTGTTTCATGCAGCGATATTTAGAAAAGAAAATGGATTGACAAACAAAAGTAGTACTTTCTATCGAGCAACGATTACTTTCACCACTTTCCCTACTGCCAAGGAGCTCTGTAATAATATGTAATATTAATATCTCATTTCGTCGTGCTGCAGTAGATTGTGCAACCATCCAGGGCCGGACGGAATGCTGTTTTCAATGTTCAGTTCAAAAACTCATGTTGACGTAGTGAGATTCCCTGTCAAATGCATAATATATTATTATTAGGTGCTTACTGATATCCCAACAAACTAGCTGGAAAGAGAGGAGTAAAAAGGGAAAAGGCATCAGACATGTCAAAAAATGCTTTGAAGCCAGTAATTTTGAAATGAATATGAAAATACCCCGCTGGTATCATACCAGTGGCGAAATTAGCTTGCCTTCTTCTTCCTTCATTGATTTTCCCTTGGATTCCTATGCCTCTAAAAATAATATTATGCTTATTATTATACTCAGATATATATTGCTCATGTGTATCATCATAAATATTAATGAAAGGAGAAAGGGCCCTCTGCCCTTTTCTACATTTATTTGAGTTTGAGCCTTGCTGGGTAGGTATCAATATTGGAAGTGGAAAATTCTTTGAAATGAAAAAAATGTGTATTTTAGTTGGGTCTTTAGCTTTCACCAATCGATTTTTTGCTTTCCATGATTCTGAATCATCATGATCATCTTAGTGCTTACAAACCAATTTAGAGTAAAGCTGATGATGCTGTGCTCAGTGGATTGGATATTAGTTTGGAGAGTGAGGTGTCTGGCATTCACTGATAATGACTTGCATAAATGCTTGCGATTAGTGAAAGCAGTGAAGCGAAAGTCATAGTAACAATGTATTTTTATGGGGTCTGGCAGATGAGGAAAGTAAAGTTGTTTGAGAGAAGGAAAAAAAGAGACAGAGGAAAGTTGTGTGAAAAGAGTTATATAGCTTAGCTGACTATCTATATCTGATGGACAAACTCTTTGAAGGGTTTTGTTGTTGTCGAGTTGATTATTTGTAGTTTTGTTTCCTCTAAATTACTGTTACTCTGGCACGAACTCCACTTCATTCTTTTCTAGTTTATTATTGCAAATCGACATATAATAAAGCTACTCTGACGTTGATAATTTGTTGAGCTTGTTGTTGTACTAATTAGTAGGAGAAAAAGTAGAAAAATAAGGATAATGATATTTTTCTGATGACTAAATACGAAATGCCATTGTGAGTTTGAATTGATGGAAAACTATGATATGACTTTGTTTACAGAGATGTTTTGTTGGTATTGGAGGGGAACTGTGCAAGTGGAACAGTTTAATGGGTCATTATTTTTTATAAACAAAGACCCAAAAAACAGGAGCTGTTTCCAACGAAAAAGTAGGACAGGTGTACTAAAATATATCCAACCACAGTATAAAAGCAAGCTATAATAGTTGTACATCAATAAACAGCGAAAATTTTATCGCAAAAATAAAAGTATTGTAACTGATTGTCTTAGTTTCCATTGTAAATTCACAATGCTTCCAATTAAAATTTGAAAGACTGACAAAGATGCAGTTATATTCCTGTTTGCTTATAAAAATATGATTTTGATGGGAAATTTTTGAGAATTTTGATTACTGCAGCAAAATGGACAATAGAACATTTTGGTGTTTTGAGCTGACAGTTTCAGTTTATTAGCACTATGTACGATTTGTACAGTATAATGACGTTACTGATAGTTGATGTTTCCCTCTTTTGATCAAAAGTAGCTCAGCATTCGATGCCATTTCCCATCTATTTTAGACTAATTTATTGTCCTTTTATTTTGCATTCAACCTGTCAGTATGAACATCAACCTTTTGATGTCTAAAAGAAGAATATTTTTACGATGCATCATCATGCTGACAAATGGAAATTGTACATCAGCCAGTAGTAAAGGGAAATGAGATTTTCCGCGGTCTGATGGTTAATCATCTCTCTTGTTTTTCATTCTACTCTTTGTTCCTAGATCATTTCTTCCTCATTTATGACCTTTTCTCGCTTCATCCCTGTCAGTTTTAATTTAAGGATACATATAAAATATCTATATACAATATATCTTTTCATTTCTTTGTTGCATCATATCATCATCACCAAACAACAGCACCAGGGAGTCCCAAAAGCTGTATGAAAGGGAAAGGGGGTAGAAAATTGGCTTTCGAGAATAAACCAACTCACGTGGACGTTGGCGTTTCTGCCGTGGGGAATCCTTCTCCCGTCCCGAGTCCAAAACGAAGTCCAAAATCAGTGTCAATAAGAATGGCTGGGGATTCTTCCAGTGGTGGGAGTCGCAGTACCAGCTTTGATTTACCAGTAGAGACCTCATCAGCATCATGTCAAACTATAGGAGGACCACTACCATCAAAGGCTCCACCGCCACCAGAAATACCAGAAATTCAATTCCAGTTTGAGTTAACAGAGCACTTTGACCAGAGCACGCCACCGCCCAACTGTACTTCCAATGGAAATTATGATTTTGACCCGCAGCAGACGACTCCATCGTCGAGTACCTCGGGAGCGGATACGGATGATGATCCTAGAAAGGATCCAGTGCTTATTGAGATTGCCAACAAGTTTGTTAATGATATCATTGAAAAGGCCAAAGTTGAAGCAGCCAGCAGACAAAAGGTACATAACAAAAGCAATTAAATTGAAGCATCCTTCATTCAAATTTTTATGTCTTTAATATTTTTGATAATTATATAGGCTGAAGAGCTAAGTCGTGGTGGTGCAACAATGGCTGGGACCACTAGTACAGGCAGAGGTAAAAAGTTCTTTTGCCCAAATTTTGAAATTTGCATACCTGTTATTAAACGACTTTTTAAAATATTTTTACAGATTCTATTTCTAACGGAATTGCTCGCGGTGCAGGTACCTGGTTAAGAAGAGCACAAGGCCAAGTCTCCAAATGGATCACCAACATTTGCGTCCGAGCGCAAAACATTCGTGCAGATTTGAAATGAGATGATGAAGACGCACATTATTATGCACTGACCGTCGTCATGAATTAAAATGATGCAAAAAATGCAACAAAGGAACATAAGACAAGATTATAAACCGGAGCTAACAATTTAAAAAATACCTACTTTTTATATATTCAAAAAAACACCATCTTCACATGGAAAAGCAATCTCATTGGGATTTCCAGAATGAAAAAATACGAGATTTCAATGATTTTCATCATTTTTATCTTCCAAATGAAAAATCAAACTATTTGGCGCAGCAAATTTTGAGCTGCGTTAGGCGTTAACTGTGAACCGTGGAAAAATACATTATTGAAGTTAAACATAAAATTGAATGTAACTATTATCGGTTTAAAATATAACGACTACTAGATTATTTATCATGGAAGGTATATGAATTATTGATAAACTTAAAGTTACGTGTAATATTAATATAAAAATTGAATCTGAAATGAAATAGTAGCGTTAAGTACACTGAATAATTATGTTATTTGATTTGGTTGGTTTTTGGCGATTTTGAAAAGGGTACATTATTTATGCGATATAAATTGACAATGTTGATGGCGGTATGAATAGCAATAGTACAATTTAAGAATTATCAACGACTAAACGATTTGTAAATTGCTTACACAGTCGTTCTTGTCGTAGATAATTTAAGTCTATAATTATTTTTAGCTGTGTCTGTTTTTTGTCGTACAATCTGCGAATATATTAACTTGTAAAATATTAGTTAGGAGTGTTGTGTATGTTATTTGGTATGCATGCTATTCATCATTTGCGGGTACCTGGTTGCTGGTTCTAAAAATGTATTGATATCGTTGAAGCCAGAATTCAGTAAGTTCAAGTTGTGATTTTCCGGAGAAAGTGTGTAGAAATCCGATAAATTGTGTATACTTGTGTAACATATCAGTTTAAAAAAATAACCACAAATTGGCTAATTAACTCCTTTACCTGCACTCTTACTCGTCTAGTAGTCTATTTAGTTACTGTAAAATCTCCTTCTAATCGCCAATAATAATAGTGATAAAAATATCCATATTCACCTTTCACCTGACCAGGGTAAAAATCAACCTTCTCTTATAACATGCTAACAACCTAACAATCCTTTTTCTATCCATTTTTACCCGAATCTTTCTTAGTTTTGGTTTTCAAAATGTAACAAACCCATAACTACTGTATACTGTATCATACCTTCTAGATATCTAAATAATAAATGTAAAATTAATTAGGAGCGTAGGTTACTAGTAGCTAATTCTAGAGAGAACCAAGAAAGAAATTGCAGACAATCGAAACACTTACTAGAATATAAAATCTTTTTTGTTTGGAATTTAGGGAGAATACTACATAAACAAGATATTAAGCAGCCATTGCTAATATACAGTAATAGAAATATATGTATACGCTATGCAATGCTATAAAATTTGAAATTGTTGTGAATATATTATTATTACTAATAATAGAGTTGTAGACTGTCAAGTAAGTAACTGTTTAGAGACTTGCAACAAATCATTACAATAAAAAATTAGCAAGTTATTCTGAGGATGGATGATGACTTTGGAAATTTTAAACTTGCATTTAATTGACTCGTACTTTTTCTTTAATTTTTATTAGTTTTTCAGACATTAGACATGAATAATATAATTAATAAAATTTGGCTTAGTCTAACTCTAAAAGTAAAGCTACCACTTTGTAATAATTTTCTTTCCTATGTTCAACTTGATTAAATTAAATTGATAATAACATTATTTATGTACAAAAACATGAATCCGAGAACAAAACGAACAGTCATCATTATAGAATAATTAATACAAAAAGTTAGTCTAATAATAATATTTTTACTTTAAACATAATATTAAAATTTAATTTTGAATTTATCTTTTTATATCACAACTTTGTTGGTTGGATTTTTATAGATCATTCTATATTCTTGTTACGTTGTTTTAATTATTTTTATTATAGTTTAAAAGTTAATAAATAAATAAATTACACATTTAAATATACACTTCTTATAAGTATTACAATATTTATGGTTGTTTGTTGGTTGGTGGTATAGGTATATAAATACTAAAATACATTTTTTGAATATGAATATTTTTTGAAAACTGCTAAAAAGTCAAACGATGATTTTTTGATGATGCGTTCAAGTTCAAGTTGTTCCTCCTGACAATTATGTCGCTCGTTAAATAATAGATAGCACAACATTCGTGTAAATAATTTGTTCATTTAATGATATCAATTGTACCCGCAAAGTATATATAAATAAATAAATGGTGTGTGATACAAATTATAAGCCAGGTCATTTGTTGCCAAGGGAGTAAGTGAGTATTTTAAAACTTTTCTATTCCCACTCCTCATCGTCGTCCATTTCTATACCGCCATTTCGGGCCAGCATGTAATTGTCCATGTCAATACAGGTGCAGTTGCTAATTGCATATCGGAGTCGCTCGCTCATAATTTCCTAAGAATTAGTAATTAAACAATTATGTTTTTAAAAAATTAATTCAACGATAATTAAGCAAAATTCTTTACTTTACCTTTGACGTATATGGTGGTAGTCTCAATTGGAAAAAACAGGTTTGCGCGGTTGGTAGGCCATTCAAAGGTCTATCCACCCGCATTACTTGAAATCTCTGGGAAAAGTCTGCCAGGTTTGCGGGAAGACGAGATCGGCCAGAAACAAATCTCAAAAAGAGCACTCGTTCTGCATTTGAAAATCCTTCGAGAATTGACCACAGCCATTGAACAAGTTCGTGACTTTCATCCATTTCACGGTATCTAAGAAAAAAGAATATTTTTTACGTAAAGGTTGTTTTTCAATCAATTTGATTTTCTTTCGCCATATTCATTTACCTGACAATTTGCTTGAGAAGCCCCACAGAAATATCGGGCAGTCCGCACACTAGTTGTTCTAAATGAGATCCCGTCATGAGTGTTAGCAAAGGTACAGGTACAATTCCTGCCATTCCTTCCCGAATAGCTGAGATTTGTAGGTCCATTTCATGAATTCGGAAATGTATCGCCTTGTCAATATAATCCATTCTGGAGTTAAAAGTAAGTGGAATGGATCTTCCTCCAGGGACGATAGGAACCACCCTACCAGTACTGCTCGTGCCTTCATAGCATTCCAGTGGTATTACCTCGTGGAAATTCTCTGCATCAAATTGACTTCCTACGTTGTCCTTCACTGCTTTCAGTCCTTTCACGTAGAGAGCATCAACCTCCTCTAAATCTTCTACGGTCACCTCCTCCCGACAAATCCTTTTAAAAATGAATGGTGCCAACGGA
Organism: Entomobrya corticalis; assembly: GCA_034694325.1. Lineage (NCBI taxonomy): Eukaryota > Metazoa > Arthropoda > Collembola > Entomobryomorpha > Entomobryidae > Entomobrya > Entomobrya corticalis. Next base: position 22,029 of record JAQFYG010000413.1, on the reverse strand, counting down.
ATGGCCACAGGTTTTTTCGTTCTTATCGCAACTCCAAATAGAATTCCAATAAACTTGAAAGCCTGAAGATCATCCTCTGATGTTAAATCTGGGTTCAACAAAAACTTGTCTCTGTTGTAGCCCACGTTGTTTGATGAATTCGGCGTAGGAATAAGGTATGGTACTGACCCATCCGTAAGTTCAACGCACATTTCCGTTATAGTATCATCAAACACTCCACCAGCGTCATCTGCCCCTTCTCCCATCACACGAACTTTCCATGCTCTCGCCGGAAGCCGAAGATCACTCGGTGGGAGTTGAACAACTTGCTTACAGATTTGAACAAAAATTGACTTTTTCTTCCGGCTTCGTGTGACTATTCGCCTTACTGTAATTTGAGGACCATAAGTTCTGGACTGAATCATTGTTCTGTGGAGTGTTCTGGTAAATGGTAAATTGTGTACTCGAGGTGTCAATAACGGTCGTAACTTGGGGTGAAGTGGTAAATAACTAGGATCCGTTGATGGTCGCGGTGTCGTAAGTGGACCACTTAATGGTAAGAAATTCCAAGCGTTGTAGAGGAGATCACTAAAGTTGAAGAGAATTTTCAAGCGAGCTCTTAATGCAGGAATAGGAATTTCCTGAAGTCGAGGATATTGAGGTGGTATACAAACTGGAGTGCCCAAGAGTAAATCTACACCGGAGTGAAGATTTACACCCTTCAAAGCTCTTGGGGCAGTCCAAGCTGCGCTGTGAGTGCGTCCAGCAGATACTTGTTGTATTCCTTTTCCTGATAGACACGCTATTCTTTCAGGTTCCCTCACTGTTAGTGTATGTCCTAAGCCCAACTGGCCGTCACTGTTACTTCCCCAGCCGAAAACGTCTCCGTCCGTAGATACAGCCAAAGTGTGCTCGGCTCCAACTGCTATGTCAACAATGATTTTGTCGCCCAAAGTCATTATTTGCGTAGGTCTACTACAGCACCGTGCATGAGGCTGTCCATTGAGTCTATCCATGCCACAAGTATAAACTTTCCCACATTTCGTCAAAAACACTGTAAATTGTGTGCCACAGCAAACTTTCGATATTCCAACATCCTGTAGTGCTTCGATTGGTTGAGGTGTGTTCACTGAGCTGTTGGATCCCAGACCTAATTTTCCGCTTTCTCCGTCCCCAAAACTCCATACAGTATTCCCATCCGTGCTCACCACAATTGTATGTGCCAATCCACAAGCTATATAACCGACTCTGTGATGCCCTGCCAACGGCTGCAACTTTTCTGGTGTCTTTTTATTCCCACCTCCACCCAATCCCAATCTTCCATGTTCAGCACACCCAAAGACATATACCACGCCCTCTGTTGTCAGCACCGCACTATGCTTAAACCCACAAGCGACTTGGACAATTGTTTCGTTCCTCAACGCCTCAATCTGCTTTGGTCTCCTTTGTCGATCACTTGTTCCATGCCCCAATTTACCCCAGTCCCCATCTCCCCATGAGAACACTTCTCCGCCTTCACTTAAAGCCAGACTGTGTCCATCACTTCCACAGCTTGTTGCTAGAGCAGTGATCACGTATCCTTGGAGCCCACTGATTACGGTTTGAGTATGCATATCGTCAGAATTGCCATGTCCCAGACGACCATAACTTCCCTCCCCGATACTCTCTACGGTTCCACTTGCATGTATCAGGAACGTACAATTTTGTCCACAAACTATTTGTTGAGCCCCACAAAAGGTCGGACTTAATCTTGGTGTACTCAACTGCCTCCCCAGCAAATCGTTTTCACCCAATTGCCCATGTCTCCCATTGCCCCACATATACACATCACACTTTCCTCCAAACTGCCAGTCATGCGGTTTTTGACTCGCCCATCGCATAACCTCGCTGTCCATATCTAGTGTCCAGTTGATAGGAGAATTCGGTCCACGGAGACAAGCCTTCTCCTCGTCAATTTTGAACTTGAGTACAAAATCCTGGGGTAGAGGTGACCTAGAAACAAGAGCCTCTGCGGTTCTGAGAGTCATCCCGTAGTTTTGCAGCCATTGCCAATGCTGACTTTGAATCGCATTGTTGTGGTTATTATAATCATTTTCTGGCGTCCCTCCTTCTCCAACAATTTCAGAAAATATTCGGTCCAATCCCAGGTTATAGCCTAATGCAGCCAAGCACTGTAAATATCGGGAAAACATGAGCTGTTCCCCATTGTCTACAAGCACCTTTTCATAGTCATATTGCTCCTGCATTAACGCCGGCAGGTAAGTCAGCAGCGCCTTGAACGTTGGCATTAAACTCAGCGATTTCAGTCCTTGCTGTTGTAAGCTCTTCTTGCATGCTTCGAACACCACAGATTCAACCTTATTTCTCCCTCCACCACTTCTATCGTCATCGTCTTCTTGCTCTTCCTCCTGTTCAACGCTACTTGTTGCGTATCCCCCATCCTCCGAACAGTCCTCCACAATTCTATTCACAGATGCTCTGCAGGCCAAACACTTGACCAGTTGTTCCAAGGCCCACTGCCTGTGAGCCCCCGTTAGCCTGGATGACATCACGCAGCTTGCCAACGCATCAATAAGGTATAAGCTACAATCCAGATTCTGCCTGGGTACCGATGATCCTACTGAACCCCCTCCGGTAACTACTCCACCCTCCTTATCCAGCATAGGTACTCCTGGATGACAACTAAGGAAACTAACAAGACTCATGGTAACCAAAAAGTTGGGTTGCTGTATAAAGTTGTCGCCACCAGACGAGACTCCTGGTATAGTACTAGAGTTGTTATTGTTGTTATGGTTCACACGAATAAACCCGAACGCTGCGCTGAGCAATTCCTTGGTACACATTTCCAGCACCTTCTTCGCTGCCTTCTGATCCGAACTTACTAATATTTCCACAGCCTTGCCGATATGATGTAGGACGGTACAGGTCTTCACATCATAAGGTAAATTGAGGAACGGTCGGCTAGAGTTACTATGAATTAGCTTGGTGTTATCCATTTCCGCGGCCGCTGCTGAACACATCAAGTTATTTGTATCGGTTCTTCCCGCCGCTGTTAAACACATCAATTTGATAAGCTTGTTGACGTCACTCAATCCAATTTGTTCCAGGGCAGCAGCAGCATCACAGCTCCATTCGGAAATTGATAAAATTACCAGAGCATCTGTGATGATGCTCCGAGCGATCATTACTTGAAGCGCTTCCGTTGTATTTTCTAAAGCATTAAGTCTCCTTGGAACATCCTCTGCTAGCATTGCTTGTTCTGCCATTAGTCTTCCTGCACCCGCGTTCAATACTGAAGCCCCAATGGACATTGCTTGCTGATGTACACACCCCCCATTTTGCTGATTTTGAGGAGGTTTTGTCCCGGAAACCTTTTCCACAGTGCGAGCTCCAAGGGGATCAGAGTCTTCGACAACCACATGATTTGGATAAGGATGATTTTCCTTCAAACCCAAGTATGGAAGTAGTCCATTGAATGTGTCTTCCCCTCCCTCTCCACCATTCATTGAACTCGCAGCACGAATCAAATTGTCTGGTGTCAAACTTAATTCTCCTCCACTGGTGATAATTTGGTCAAACGACTCAGCCATAGTTAGTGGGGGCAGGGTGAGAGCATGTTCACAAACTGATGATAACGCGTGCATACTAAGTTCTTGAGCAGTGTTACCACCGGAAGAGGTACGGCTCGGAAGGTTGTGCCCTGCATAATGGTCATAGCAATGCTCACACAGCATGTAGCACTGAGCTTCTCTTACTTCGCCGCAGAATCCATTTGGAAATTGCATCCCACAGCCCTGATGTCTCAACAAGAAATGGTGAACAATGTCTCGTTCGATTTTGAAACAGAAACAGCACAAACCTCGATCTCCCACCTGAGGAGGTAACAAAACAATAGGGATCCTCACCAGGGAACTACCTTGCTGATCTTGAGGTTGAACACTGACTCCAGTTAATCTCATAAGAGTCTCTGCGCCGGCTCTTGTTGCCCTGCTACTCAATGCACTTCCTTGTGTTCTGCTTAGCCTTCTATCTTCCTCGTCAACGGAATGACCTCGTCCAAACCTGATATCATGATGATGGTGATGACCATGACCCACAGGGACTCCACCCCCGCCACCTGTACCTCCGCTACCAGCATGATGTCTTTCCCTGTGATGATGATGTCTTCCGCCCTCTGTCAAACCGGCGGCTGTGGCTGAGGCAGACGTTCGTCTGGCTTGCATGAAATCCTCCAAAATTTGAAGTCGTTCCGATAAATTCGGCAGAAACTGCTGATGGTGATGTAAGCTTTCCGCAGAAGATGAATTTGGAGCTCCAGTACTTCCCCCAACACCACTTCGTACTTGCTGTTGCTGAAGCTGCTGCTGGTGTTGTTGTTGTAGCTGCTGCTGGTGCTGTTGTTGAAGTAAAGTTCCCATTTCGCCTCTACCAATTTGCTCAACTCTTTGCATAAAAGCAGCAGTACTTCCTAGAGTCCAAGGTCTTGCGTATCGGTCTTGAGTCGTCGCCCCGAGGGACCTGCTTTCCTGCAAATCTTGAGAATCTGACACGGAGGAATCTATTGAAGGATTCTCCAGCATCCAACTTGCCAGTTGACTAACTGCTGCCACACTTAACTCGCCCGTTAATCCTAATGCCACCATGGCGCTTCTAATATGTCTTGGTGTAAATCCCATTTCTAGCAAAGCTGTAGGCAACCTGCCATTTAGACTAGGGAAGCTGCTTCCTCCCGACGAACTTCTTCCTGTTGCAGGAGGGGACGGTGATCTTCGCTGTCGCCGTCGATGACAGTTACTAGAGCTTCCTCCTCCTCCCCCACTACCACCTAAACATCCCATGGAAGATCGTACTCTATTACTACTGCTCCCACTATTGCCACCTCCGTTTTCTAAAGCTTGTGCCCAAGCAGCTGCCCCTGGGCTTAAATTGTCATCCATCATCGAAATGGTTGTTTGTGGCGAACTAGAGCTACCACCACCACCGCATGATGACCTGGTTCCGAATCTTAACGGTGGATATAGTCTAGAGGCAATGTTTGCTAGCGTCATTGGTAAAAATTGTCGGTTTCTGGGAGGAACCTGACCAGAACTACTTCTCTGTCCTCCACCGCCTCCACCAGACTCGGTATCACTTGGTTGTGGCTTTCTCCTCCTCGCTGTTGCACCTTCAGTTCCGGGGATGGAACAAGGTATCCAACCACTACTGCCCATATTCATCTGGCTACCGTACTCTTTGTTGAGTAGACCACTGCTGAATTTGGGACCTGTGACGTCCACTAATTGCCGAGTATGCAGATTTTGAAGCACGCAGTGAAGTCGTTCCACTTCTCCCGTTTGATATAATCTTGGTAATTTACAGGGCTTTACACACCTTTCCACGAGGTGTCGGAATGCTTCTTTCAGAGCATTCTGTAGGTTTTTACGGTCATCTCCACAAAATGGACATGAAGAATCATCACTATCACCATCGTCATCACTGCCCCTTCCTCCATTGACTCCTCCTCCTCCCCCACATTTGGGGCAAGGTTTCATTTTAACCTCGTCCAATGTCCCACCTTCTTTTTGCTCCTCCTCCTTTCCGTCTTTATCTTGACATGAGCCTTCTCCCCCTTCTGCTCCACTCTTCCCATCTTTTGGTTTTTTCCTTTTTGGAATTAAGAGGAACTCTGAAAAATAGCTGCAACTGAGTATACACTGGAGACTTTTCATAGCTCCAAATTGCAAATAGGCCATTTTCACGTACGCTCCTTCCACCTCCAACTCTTGCTTTTTCCTGTCCAACTCACTATTCAATCTTCCATCTTCCCGTGCACCAGTTACAGAGGAAGAGGTTGATCCTCCCGGTATCGCTGTACCACTGGAACTAGTGCCTGCACCTCCTCCTGCTGATCCCGTTGAGCCGATGGATTCGATACTCCCTTTTCTGGTAACCTCATGAATTATATCACTAACCATTTGACTACTTAAAGCTTCCACTAAAGCTGTACTTGAAGAAGAAGACGTTCCCATTTTATCCTCCGTCGAAACTGGTGTCTTTTCACCTTTGACTCCTTGTCCTCCATTTCCTTTCCCTCCAATAAGTCCACTCCCCTCCCAAATACTTTGCTGCGAACATTCTTCTTTAATACTTTTCAACGAGGTAGTCATTTCTTCCTGGTCCCTCGAAAGATCCTCTTCAGTACTACTACTACCTCCACTTCCACTTGTCGAGCTACTTGACATTGCGCTTTCCCCTGCTGCAGGGACAGTTGCCTCTCCCAATGGGAACTTCATTTCTCCTGTGATTCCAGTCAGCGTGGTTATCAATCTTAACATGTCTGCATTAAGCACCGTAAACTTTTGTGCTTCAAATGGTGCTGCTCCGCAAGGTTCTAAACTGCTGACCAGACAATCAGTCACAGAACTTTCCTGGTCGTCCCATTGAACTTTTACAGAACTAAGACCAGCTTTAAGCGTGCCCAAAACAATTCCCTTTTTTCCGGTTGGCCTATGAACACACTCGGCACCTACTCGTAGACCTCGGTCGACGCCTCCAATGACAGCAAGGACAGGCCATGCCTCCTTCAGCAATTTGTCAATATCATCAAAATTATTCAGGTGGACCTTCTCCACACTATTTTGGGGACCGCTCTTCATTGATTCTATTCTGTGGTGATGAAGTACGGGTCCTTCATCCGGCTCATATTCCTCATCTGTTTCACTTGGTGTTGGTGTCTTGTCCTCTGAACTGTTATCATATAAAATTTCCCGAGCGTTTTGCAGCCTTTCGGCAAGATTATCATTCACAACTTTTGTCCAACCTTCTTGTCCATGAAGTTTTCTCAACAACGAAATGTGCTGTTCTGCTAACGTCGCTCCTAATGGTGCACATAGCGGTTCACCTGGAAGTAATGTCTTTAGTGGTCTCTTTGGCTCATAATCCGTAATTTTCACCTTTTCACCGGGATTCGTACTGTAGAAGAGCACACAAGGAAAAAGCTCTGTTGCGTCCACGTCCTGGAATGCCAACATGGGCTCTTCCCCATTCTTTCCAAAACTCAGCGTCTTGTTATCGCAGTCCAATACTACCGTTATGTAGTCTCCTTGAGTATAGCTAGGCAGACTACTTGGCAGCTCACCACGATGATACAAATTTCCTGAATATGCCCTGTATAACCACATGTCGTCAGTACTTCTATGGCTTGGATCCTTTACAGGCCAACGGCATACCCCAATACATGTTCCCTCATTGCCCCTGTTTTCTTTTACAATGAGAAATTTCCACTGATGACAACCTGAACTGAAGCCCACATCTGAGACGCCATAGCCTCGACCGCCCCGACCATGGACCAATGTCTGAGTATTTTCCACAAAGCAACACAAACTCTTGTCTGGATCAAACGAGACTTTGAGTCCATCATCTCTTTCACCGGTGAGGCTACTTTCCCCATAAACATAACGAGAAACTTCCTCCCTGCATAAGATATTCCGCTTAGCACGTTCATAGACAGGAGTAGCCCACATGCTGTCATTTAGCTGCTGGAGCAGGTCCTTTACAACCTGATCCTTCAAGTCAGCGCAATCCTTGACTGGAACTGTGGCTAAAATAGACTCGAGCAGATTAACAGAAAGCATTCTGGATCGGAGTCCTGGAGCAATCAAAATATTTCGACACATTTGAATTTCCACCTCTGTTAGAGATGATGATGGTGATGCTGACTGAGGTGGGTTGTCTTGAGAGTTGGATTGCGGATTTTCCTGATCTGATGTAATTGATGTGGTGGCCTGGTCTGAAGAAGCAACTTGTCCGCTATCGAATTTTAGAAATAGTTCGACATCACTGCACGGCTTAACGCTTAGAAAACTTAGGATCAACTTAATCCAGTGCGGCTTAGATAGTAAGCGACCCATTGGACTGCCTGCGATTAATCTTCTCAAAAATACAAACAAATCTCCAAGTCGCATTTCGATTTCTTGTTTTTCCACCGGATTGAGTAGCATTAAGCTTGACCCCACTCCTGATGACGCTCTAGTTGAAGTCGTGGAATGTACCAACTTTTCCGTGTCACTAACTGGGCTTAGAGATACTACTGGAGTATCTGGTGTTCCGATAGGGGTTGGTGATCCTCCGTCCGTGCTCACTCGATTTCCGCATAAAAGTGTTAGTAGGCTCAATAGCTGCGTGAATAGCACCTCAACAACCTTTTCCACGACTGATTCCTCCAGCTTGTGCGCGTATAACGCTGTGCTAACAGCGATCATGTGAAGTAAGCGAATACTTGCCACTGTTACATAATTTGGGTAAGGCAGTCCAGACCAAATGTCTGTGATTTTTCCCTCGGGACTTGTTCTCCCACCTCCATTTAAGCAGTACTTTTCCAGAACTCCAAGCAATCCAGAATTTACCACGAGCCTAATATCGTTTTCTCTGAAGCGACAAGAAAGAGCAAACAAGTTCAGGAGTTTCACCTGGTCGTTGTCATTTTTCCCCACAGCAGTCTTTAAATCCACCCCGCTCTCTTTACTTCCAGTTGTCATCAAGCACTGTTTTCTCAGGCAAGTGATGAGCCAAGCCATGATTCGGTGGACAACACGGACCACTTTTTTCTGAAGATGGAATGGCGCCGCCTGAATGGAATCCAGATAATGACAGAGTTGCACATTGCTTTCGAACTCTACCCAGGATACTCCAAAACTATTGTTACTACTGCCACCTGGTCCACCTGTTCCTAGTGTATTAGAAGTAGTAGGTTCTCCACCCTGCGTGTTTCGACTGTTGTGTGTTCCACTACTTCCTGATGTCGTCGATGTGCCATTTATCACTGCCAGTGGGAGGGACGATATCATTATTGGAGAAAATAATCCTAGATGGTAGCACCCAGCAAGCAGAAATTCATGGACACTTCCCAGAAAATCTTGTTGTCCTTGATCTTGTTCCTCTCCTTTTGGCATTGATGATATCTCCATCTGCTGTCCACTGATTAACTGCAGTATTTTTGTCAGTGCTTCAATCCTTAGCTTGGCTCGCTCCTGTTGGCTCACCAACGCACAAATTAAAGTTGAAACGTCACTCTGCCATCCTTCCACCATTTGAGCGGCGGTTTGTTGCTGCTGCTGTTGTGTTGTTGTCGCAGAGCCTGATCTACTTCTGCTCGATCCAGTCTGATTATTTTCCGGATGCAACTTGCCCGAGTTTTGTTGCAACTTGGAGAAGACATCATATGAAATGAATCGAAGAATGGATTTACCCAAGCGGCTCACATGCAAAAATTCCTTCCTTTGCTGTTGAGTATGTACTCCACTTAAGTGTCTGGTATTGTTGAGTAGTCGATGGAGGAGTGATTCAGCGGACCCTCGTCGCCTTGTTGAATTAGGGCCATGTTCTCCTAATCCTTCGCCTCCATCATCGTTATCTTCGTCTAACATGTCCGTACAGGACATGGCAAACATGTCAAAGTCTTGATTATCATTACCCCATTCATATTGTTCGTATTGCTCTCCCAAGTCAAAACTTTCACTGAATTCGCTAGCGACGTCTCCTCCGCTGGAGCTTCCACTCCTAGAGGAACTTGCGCTATTGACTCGTTCTCTTCTTTCTCTGGATGAAGATGACTGCGAGGTAGATGGAGAAGAAGAGTGGGGAGCTTTTACTGCTAAGAGGAGAAGCAGACACTTTTTGATTATCAGTCTGCAGCATTCTTCATAATTATCTTGAAATCCCCCAGTTCCTCCTCCATGCTGTTCGTGTGTAACCGAACTGGAGTCACTGACACCACTCAAGCTCAAATCAGTTCTGTCAGACGAAGGTGGCTGGGGATGATTTGAGGATGACGGGCTCACCACCAATGCAGCTCTATGATCCTCCACCGTAGTATCGACCCTACTAGGTTCTCTCATTTCTCTCATAAAAAAGTAGCCAGGATCTGGCATAATGTCACTAGAGGTTGTGGTTATAGCACCTTGTATAGCTTCTGGACCCGAGTCTTGTGGCACCAAATCTGGCTCTTCTCCAGTAGTAGAGTCCATTGTGCTTCCAGGCATAAACATTCTATTGATTATTCTAAAATCCTCTGTTTCCTGTCCACTATTTGGTCGTAAAGACAGCAGTCTTCCACGTCCCCTGCCGAATCCTCTTCTTGTTGGGGGTCCACCACTGGATGAACTTTGACCAGCTCTACTGCTGCCACCCTCCCCGACTTGAAGAGGAGGTATAATTCCGCCTTGTGCAGATTGACTTCTTTCTCCTCCATGCATCGCGTTGTACAATTCTTGCCATTGTCGCACTCCTACTGGACACGGGTCTGCTATCGGTTCTAGAGCCAACGCTGCTTCAAATGTAGTCCTAAGTTGTCGATCAAGCTCACTCTCTTGCAAGAGCACCTCACGCGGATCCTCAATACAACCTTCTGGCAGCCAAGGCAAGTTGGACTCGTCAGTCATTATTGAGCTTCCACTAGCACAAGCATGCTGTGGGTTGTTTGATGAAGAAGATCCAGCTCCACCAATTTCTTCTTTTTTACCCATCTGATGAAGTAACATCTGTTGATGTTGCTGCTGTTGCAACTGTGCCGTCTCCTTTGCAATTTCCGCTTGCCGAAATGCCTGAAGTCTTACTCTCAGTTGGAATACAAGTGCAAATACTTCTCCCAACTTTTCACTGTGTCTTGACTCCGGTACCGTCATACTCGACATTTCTGATATGACTCCAGTGTGCTTCAGCAATGCCAGGAGCATGAGCCGACTGACGCTATCCAGCAACTCATCTTGAATCCCAGTCAAGTCGCATGTATCCCAATCCAGACTTTTGGCATGCTCCAGCATCAGCTCGTAAAGGCAAGTTACTCCATTTTCTCCTTGACTATCTGCCAGACTCAACGGAAATATCAAACCAAAAAGATTCTGCATCGCATCCCCATAACCCCTTTGGCACAAGACATCTTTAAGTTCTTTCATCCAATCTTCCTGTCTGTTTACCATGATTTCTGTTATCTCTGCAATTGCTGCTTCCACGCTGGTATGATCCTCCTCCAAACTTTCTTCTAGACCATGTGAAAATACCATACTAGTCAGCCAATGAGAAGAAGACATTTCCTCCTTCGTCTTGGGCAAACCTCTAATCATTACTCCAATCATTCTTCCAAGAAGGTGACTCCCACTTCTTTGCATATCCATGAACCAAGTAAAAGCTTTCTGATTTACTCCAGAAGATGACTCTCTATGATGCACAAAGTCCTCCTCCGATTCTGTTGGAGTATTTCCCTCTCCATCCCAATTATTCCAGTCGTCATCCTCATAGTAAGTCTGCACAACTTCAATGGGAAGCTTCCTCACAATTTCCTCCATTCCCAGCACCAAACTAATCAACGGTCCAATTAAATTTAGTGACGACAGAGCCCCTTCGTCTATAGCTCCACCTCCTCCAATACTGCTGGCATCCACTGTCAGTAACATTGTATGTAAAACTCTGCTCAACATTGAACCGCTAACGGTGCTGTAAAGTATACTCGCAACCCTCAAATAGTTTCCAGAATTCCTTCCAAGAATTTCGCCAACCTTTTTGTAAATTTTCACATTCTCCTCCAACAGGATTGTCAGTTGCCCGATGAGTAATCTGGTTAATGGTTCCACTGGACTTGAGCAAATACAATGGGCAAACAAGTGATTCTGTAGATTTGTTAAGAGTTCGTGCAACTTTTGATAGAAAATGCTCACAGATTCATCTTTTTCATTAGTTTCAATTCCCTCCAATTTTCGGATAACTTGACCACTCAGTATTCTTGTTATTGTGCTCATTACATTTTCTGTCAAGCTCAAATCCTTCAAAGCAAATTTATCCTGTTGTTTCGTCGGCTTGGCCAAGCCTAGCATACAAGCAGTCTGTTGATGGTCCTCAAAGCTGTTAAAGATTACTCCACACAAAAGTGCTTGGCCTTTACTCAGATTGTCAACATTTTTAAGCATCTCCAATAGAAGGACCAACTTTTCTTTGAGAGGTGGCAAAAGTAAGGATGTTCCCGTTAATAGGGCATCGCCCACAGCTCCCTGGACACTGGAAGGTAACTCCATATCCAGCATCCGAAATAAGAGACTTCTCAACGCACTGATTTCTCTATCCATTTCTGGGGTTAGATGAGCCATTTTTTGAGGTTGCTGTACCATCAGTGCGCAATGACTTGTGAGTAGATTCAAACACAGAACAATGAATTGGTTGTGCTGCTCACAATCTTGAAATGGAGCAAGTGACTTTCCTTCGGGTGAAGAGTAGTACAGTCCATACAGCTCCAGAAATCTGCGTAACAGCGACACTGGTTCTTCTTTGAATGCTTCCATCCAAGACGGAATGTCAAGTGGAATCTGATTTTGACGGGCTTTTGCGCTACTGGTCCATGCGACCGAGTGAGACGTTCCAGCGGAGACTGCTACAACAGTCACGCCGTCCAAACCGAACACCTTTTTTGGCTTCAGAATGGGAGAGATGGAATTCCCAACTCCACATTGACCCATGGAATTGTTGCCCCATGCGTAGACGTTGTTTTTGTCTGTGAGGACCAAAACGTGGGATTCGCCACAAGAGATATCGATAACCTAAAAAAGTAAAGAAAAACAGTAATTAAGGAAACTATCCGACAAAAATTTAAATTAAAAATTTTTCTTTTACGATGGACCAATACCTTTTCTCCAGACAAGTCGAGGACACGTTCAGGACTCAGAATTTTTGCTTCATTTGCATTTCGTCCCAAACAAGCACCAGTGCCCCAACCAAAAATTTGACCATCATTTGTTAAGCAAAACGACGCATAAGCTGTGGCTGCAATTTTTGTCACCAGATGACCCTGTAATGCTTCAATTACACGAGGTCGAATTTCCCTTACAACACTCCCATGTCCTAATTTTCCATACTCTCCTGCACCAAAGCTCCAAACGATTCTTCCACACTTTGAGACGGCTAGCGTGTGACTTCCACCACAAGCAACAAGTCCAACATTGCAAACGTCCTTGACGAGAGTGGGCACCTGTCTATCGTTCGTGTCGCCAAGTCCCAACCTTCCACTCTCCCCTTCACCCCATGTGTACAACTCTCCCGAGTCCGTTACACAAGCAGAATGGCGAAAGCCCGCTGATATACAAATCACAACCTTTCCAATAAGGGCCCCTTGAATCTGCTTTGGATATTTTTCTGTTGCGACGCCTCCGTGGCCCAGTTTTCCATAATCCCCATCACCCCAACTGTAAATCATGCCGTCATGAGTAAGTGCTAAAGTATGGCCATCTGATCCCTTCGACGAGCTAACACACTTGAACTTTACGTCAGAAGAAATCGGGAGCTGCTTAGGTACAGGCTGATTAGAAGAATCCCCAAGCCCCAATCTTCCATAGCAGCCTTTCCCACACGCACTTAGTGTTCCATTAGAGTTTACGGCAAAAGTACAATATTGTCCTGCCTCCACACTTTCAATGTCTGCAAATGTGGTTGCCTTTCGAGGGTGAAGGATTCGATCGGGACCTGCTTCGCCTAGTTGATAACTTGAATTGGAACCCCAAACATATACCATTGCTTGCTGTGCGCTTTCTTTTCCGAGAGCTCTAGTAAGGGCAGCGCAGTTGTGCGTTGATGGGACGCCAAATCCCTGGAGGTGCGATGAAGACGATTTGTACTGATGATCCAAAGAAAGTGCGTGATGTCTAGTGTCAGCTGCAGACGATGACAGAGATGGGGAGGAGGAAGACTTGGTAGACATATCAACTAATTCGTTCATCAGCAAAACTGCCGCATTGTAAATGTCCATGGTCTCGTTTGGAACAAGAGCTTCCGCCATTTCCTCAATTTCAGACACGGGACGTTGACGAATCACAGAGACGGCAGAGATGATAACAGGACGAGTTACAAAAAGAAGAGGTTCCACGTTATGATTTTGAGATGATGTAGCGCAGCATTTCAGGGCCATGTCAATCCATTCGAGTAGATACTGAAGGCTGCCTCGTTGAAGAGCCAAGGCAAGGAGTATTTCAGCACCCAAAATACGACCTTTATGAACAAATGTTAAATAGTTAAATTAAGTGACACCGAAAAATGTAACTATAATTTAAAAAATAAAAATATTACTTACTTTCAAGATTAGCACCAGAAGTTGGCATAACAGACTCTTTCAAAAATCGGCTAACTTCCTGCAAGCTCTGCGCACCCAGTCTTGGAATTTTTCTTTCGTTACTCAGACTCATCGGAGGGAGCGACCAGAGAACATCAGCAGCCGTTTTCAAAACATCTGTACATAGACTAGCTTGAGCAGATTGAGATGAATCCAATGACCAGTTAAGTTTGAGAATGTTGAAAAGTAAGCTGAGTCCAGTGCGGACACCAAGCTCGACAAGAGTATCTGTGCCAGTTCGAAGAGATCTATCTGTCGGAGACAATGACTTTGATGACTTGGAGGACGTCATTTCGTTACGGGAGGTACTCGGGTAACCGATGGGAGCTCCTACAATAATGTCGCCGTTGCATGCAGAGTCTTCAAAAGAGTCTCGATCGTGAAACTTGGAATGTAGTGCGTAAAGAATTCGATGGATGATAAGAAGTCGTTTTCGAACCAATCCGAACACTGGTGATTCCATGCACACGGCCGAGGCAAGCTCCAATTGTGCCATGAGTAGCGAGACGACATAACGACGTTGTTCGAGAACAGACAGATTACCAAATTCATAGTCAGGAAGGTTCACTGTCTGATTCAATACGGGTTTAGTGTTTGTCACAACAACTTCCTGATGACGATAGAAACACACAAATTATATTTAAACGAATATCCAGAATTTAGACTGAAGCTGAAAAAAATTAATTAATTTTCTAAATTATACCTTCGATGCCACCAAATGCTCAAATAGATTCTGCGTTCCTTCCCGAATCGCGATTCCGTCACATCCTTCAAAAATCCACGCATTGTTATAATGATCGGACCACTTGACACGATAGCTAGGCCCTCCAAGATTTTCCGTTAGCATGTAGTTAAGAAAATAATTTCTTGAAGATGAGGTCGTATTGCCTCCTCCACCAACACCACCGGTCCCACCACCATTGTTGGTACTTGTACTATTGTGATCTAGCTGGGATGTCATCGCCTATACTGACCCAACCCCAGTCTCTACCACACAATTTTGCAATCAGTCAAAACTATTTAACTTGTCAATTTATTCCTCTCAGTCATTGGATTTCCGTGGTTCCAACAACTGCGTTCTTTTAAAAACGATGATGATTTTGTGATTTATTACTTCTAAACGGCGAATTTCTGAAATTAGCACAAAAATAACACAATTAGATAAATTAGATTACTACTCACACATAAATTAGAGCATTACAAACTACTAATGCAATGGTTTATCAGACAAACGAATACCGATAAAAAATTTGGTAAATATTTGTAAAATTCATTTTAGACATCTTTATGCGATTGTTAACGACAACCACTCAACACCAAAACTCTACTAGATGCTAATGCTAAGATGTACGAGTTGTCGCCTACTTTACAATTACAAAGCGAAAGTTACCTAAATAAAACTGAGAACCAACCTAACCATTAGAATAGTCTTGCAAGAACTTTACGTCAAAGTAAAACTAAAATTTCAAACTAGAGACACTAAAGTCGCAATTAAATATCATCATACAGTAAATTGATATTAAATATTTATGTAAAGATTATCTTCATGATGAGAACATGCATGATTAAGTGAAGACTATTGTAAAAGCACTCATTTAGCACATGTTCCAGACCTGACCAGACCATTTAAAAGCAGATTACGATGGAAAGTGCGGAGTACGGAACATTTGTGAACTTTCCTTGTGAACATTTGTCTTTATTACCACCGCAAGGATTACATTCAAATATGTACTAATCCGATTAATAAATATAAACATAAACAATACATTCAACACTGGGTCGTATATTGTGTTTTTTAACTTACCAATTTCCGGTAAAAATAGAATGTCGATGTTGACATCAACTCCAAACCTATTAACTCCTATCCAGCAAGTGTATATTTTCACTCTTGATTGAATTAAATACAGCTTTTTATAAATCTTTATCTTATCAATGTCGGCATCTTAACGATAACGTTCTGTGGTTGATATACGTGCACCATAAGTAAGCAGACTTTTTGTTTCGTAACAAATAAATAAAGTGAATTAAATAATATTTAACTGTTTCATTTGTACTTTAGTACCTACCCTGCCAGTCTGTTTTGGTCAAGTTAGATTTGCGTAACCATATTGCAGAGATAGAGATGGATTGGCAGTTGGTCAACAAAAGTCATTAAAATATCATTAAACAATTTTAAACAATGAAATCTGGCAAGCCAAACCTAAACCTTTTAAGTTGTAGAATTTAATTATAAACATGAAACTTTTAACGTCATTGTTGATCACATTGTTTACTTTTCCTGTGTCCATTAGTCCATTCACTTAACATAATTTTAAATGCACTCAAACCTCAAACAATGCACACAAAACCTGGCTCCACATTTGCAATTTTTTGCATTGGTTGCACTTTGAACATAAATCACAACAATAAACACAGTTCTCCCTGTCCTCTTTCTATTTTGTTTTCGCTTGTCATCTGTGCTCTTGTGTTGGCTGTGTGCTCCCCTTCGTTCATCAGCAGCACTGAGGCACACACATGAATACATAGTGCAATTGCAAGTGCTAAAAAATTCTCGAAAGGATTCTCAATCAAAAAAACCATCCCAAAAAGGTAAAGAAACAGCAACAGAGCAGTTTTACTCACTTACTCACTCTTCTTCATTTTTCTTTCAACTCGAATGCTTTAAAAATTTCAGTTAAGGGGCTGTCCACACTCCACACATCATGTTATTTACTGTGGAGTTTTTGTCGTGCATTGATAAAGATAAACAATTACTGTTATAGTGCATGTGCAAAATTGAAATAGTATATGCTATAATTTAATGAACGCTTCCGTTGCTTCCTTCACACAGTTTTCGATGTACTGTTGGTGCTAGTTTTATAGTCTGTCTATGATCTATGTCTATGATATGCAAGCTATTAGTATACACCATAACGCTGCGCTGTTTTCTGTATTTTTTTCGTTTCGCTACCGGCCGATATCGCTGCGCTGATGAGCACTCTATTCTACCTACACTAATGAGCAAATGTAGTTAACCTAATGATGAATTTTAATGTGACAAAAATTTGTTCAAACAGCAAGAATTTTGAGTTTTTCCCAATTCAGATATTCAAACGAAAAGAATTCTTCAAAATATATATATTTGTGAAGGCCCATAAAAGATTTAAAATATTTAGCTTATTATGTGTTGAAGAAAGGGGTAAGGTAAGACTAATATACTCTCACTCAATCGAATCTATCTTTTAATTTATAAATTATCTTATTTGAATACATGTGTTTTTGAAATAAAAGATTTGTCTATAGACTTATTATCTTAAAATATATTATAGACATGGATTAAAAACAGGCGAATGCTGGAGATGTATTTTGCCTAAATACTGACAAGTGGTCAATATAAAATAATCTCTAGATAAAATATACATGTAAATACTGTATTATAATTAAGAAAATTGAAGAACAACAAGGGTTGAGATCAAGGGTCATGTTTTATTTCGGCTCTCGGCTCGATGTTTATTTATTTATTTTATTGCTCTTTAATCCCGACGCATGGACATTATTTGCATACAGATTGCAGAAATAATATATGTACTCTAATATTTATTCGCATATAATTTATGTAATTACGATGATCTGAATGATACAAAATTTGTAACTTCATTGGAAAATGAGCATTCGCGAAAGAGCTGTAAAAATGAATTGATTACTGAAATGGTAACATCAAGAAAGGAAAGCTCGAAGGATAATTGATGCAAAATCCAAGAAAGTATTTATGCACAAACTGTCGTCTATTATAAACCAAGAAAGGAAAAGTTACTCGAAAACAATTTTGATAGTTATATATATATTTGGTTATGACATTGGCCGAGAGATAAGCACTAAGGTTAAATATTGTCGATCATATTATAATTAAAAGGGAAGTTTAATTTTTTAAGGAGTGGCTTTTATGAAACAAATGCCGATTGATAACGATGAAAGCATTTTCACATACTTATTTTAAGATTAAAATGAAAGCACAGTATTCTGTTTTAGAAATAAAAAATGACCTTTTATTAACCTCCAATTTGTCCTCTGCCATTTTTCAGTGTTCTTCCTCATCATAAATAAAATCTCTTAAATTAACATATAACTTTTCCTTGGTAGCCGATTCGTGTAAAAATTAATTTGCAAAATAATATGCACGCTCAAAATTGCAGTAGTCCAAATAATTTGAAATAATATTTTTGTAGCAAAGTTCCAATCAAATTTCAAATAAAATGCTAAACATCAATAAAAAATACAGCCACTCAGATTATAAATTTAGTTACTGAAAAATGAGCAGAACCTTAATCATGTTGTTATTCCCAATCCTTTCAATCCCAATTTTAACTCAAATGTAAATGCGTAAATTATAATAATAATCAACACAAATAACAGTTGAAATTAAATTTTTATCACAATTATATGTCAATTCATAATTAAAACTAACAACGGAACAGCAAATCATAACTATAATTAATTTTTTCAAAATTAAATCTGCGATTATTTTTAATTTTTCTTGACCAATGAATTGTCTGAATGTTTAAGACAATTTCGTCGTTGCCGTTTTTTATTAATTCGTTCTTTGTAAAACTCTAATTGTCCAACTCGCTCATGCTCATTCTCAACTTTGCAAAATCTTCAAAAATAATGTTGTCTTCTTCGTCAGCGTCTTTAGCGTAGCACTGCTTCTCGTATTTTGATCGTTCCTTGGTCTTTTGTTTAAGACCAACTTCTTTAATGTCTTCACCTGGGGCATCTGCAAATTAAATAAACATTAAATAACTATTTAAATACCTCATCACTCCATGAACTTTACTAATTGGATCAAACAACAAATATGCATAGGTACTTAAGAACATAATTGAATTACAACAACATGTTTGCCAAAAAATCTCACCTGGCCCAGGATGCACCAATTTAAATGGCAAATCAGCTTGAAGCTCTCCTCCCAACGTGCCCAAATTAAGTTTAACTCTCAGCGAATATGAAACGACAAAACCCAAAGCGTCATTAGGATTTCCAGGTACCATTGTCGTGGAAGCCAAGTTGACGTCTTCGTCCTTAAGTAAAAGTAACAAGAAGCCATATAAACACCCAATAATATACCTGATCCAATTTACCACGTTCCTTAGCAGCCATATATTAAAATGTATGTAAATATGCATTACTTCTACGTAACTAACCTTCAAATGTCCATCTAAAGCGATTCCCCTCTTATCCCTATTATTTTGCGCACAAGGTCTTAACTGAAATGTTTTCGTCAAGCTCGCCCCTGGGGTAATTGGACATCCCTCTCTCGTCTCCAAATGAGCTACCACCTTGGTAAAGTGAGCATTGACCATGGTCACTTCACAATGCTGGACCACCATCACCTTAATATTTCGCACTGCCTTTTTGCTGCTGTTGGAAACCAAAACTTTGGCAGCCATTTCCTCTCCATGATAGTAGATATCCCGATCAAGAGTTACTTCCAAATTGAGCTTTCCCGGGGAAAATGTAAATCCTTTGCTGACCAACACTGAAGGCTGTTTTTGTCCACGGGTAAGGGCTGCATATTGGACTTTTCGGATTCTCAGACTGACGGTGCTTCTTCGATGACCTACATCTTGATCATTTTCTGCGACATAAGCTTTCAATTCATATTCTACTCCTAAAGGTCGTCCTTGGTCTTGTTCACCGGGTTGAAGCGTCACGCTGGGTGGAGCCAAGTCAGGTAGGTTGAAGGTAAATGGGAAAACGTTACAATCGCCTAGTTTCTTAATGAGTTTCTCTTGGATGGGGGTTAAGTCATTAAGGTTTGGGGCTTTCTTTCCGTGAGGAGGAGGCACCACCTGCTCTTTACAAAGGACCATGTCCTTGCTGAATTTCAAGCCCATCATTTCATCTTCCTCACGACCATATCGGAATGTGGTGACCACCTGCATTAAGAAAAAATAAATAAATTCATATTCTGAATACAGCACATCTTCATACAAAATCAGTTATCAATTATCATATCTGCCATAATCGATCAAATAATCAAAACCATTATAATTTCAATTTATAATGCTCACCTGCCCATAAATGCGTCTATCTTTTAAGTAATCATTGTCCACTACTAGCACACCGTCGACCGGATCACATCCGTCAAGTCGATCAACAAAGTCCCGTTTGCCTAGGTACACCGTTATTTTCCCTGTAACAACAACATACAAAAATATTAATGAAATGATGCAAATGCAGTGGGCTTTTCAAATGACAATCAGTCTACATGATTGTTTGTCATGACAATGTTTGCGCTATATTTGGACAATGAGCACGTACAATGCTAAACAAATTAATGTGTATCGAAATGTGCACTGACTCGAATTTTTTGTTGCCCTCGTTTAATTTAGGCAGATCAAAAAATTTTTCAATTGTTTGCTTTTCTTACCGTTCGGCGACGTTTTCTTGAAGACTTTCACAGCCACGACGTGCATGGCAAGCAGGAAAATTAAAGGAATCATTTTGACACGCTTTCCTTTTCACTCTTTAACTAAATATGAATTAAAATATTAACGAAGATAAAATGTTCTACTTTGCTTCAAATCAACTAAACTTAATAAAAATTATTGCACTTATTGAGCAGTCTCAGAAAAAATCTATATAATGAAGTTTCCTAAAAGTAAAGTAACCAGTGTACGTTGTAAAAATGAAATAATGTTACGTTTCAGAAATTAAAAAAAGAGAAATATGAGTAAACGGAAATGCTTGGGGGGAAGTGAGAAAAACAAGTATTTACAAAGAAATTGGATTTGTGTAGTTGTATTTTTATTTGGGAAACGGAAATAATATTTACAAGATTAAAGAAGTAACCGAAGGGGGAAAATGACAACTGAATGAGGAATCTTTGGAATCAGGGGGTATTTATACAGAAGCATTCTAATAGGATTATGTTTTGTTCTGGAGAAAAATAAATTATGTTGGTGGAATAACAGCTTTTAATACGATATCAAAAATCATGCGAGGGCGATTCTCCTTAGTATTTACGTACGAACTAGTTGTAAGCCGTTGTGGATATTTTTTGGTTCGTTGGTTAACTTGAAGGGCTTCAAATTTCTCACTTTTTTCGTAATACATGTTTTTTGCAATTATAGCCGTCTTCGGAAAATCATGATGAGATGTGGGGTGACCATGACTCATGTATTCGGCTTTAAATGTCACTCGGCTACGTTATGCTGATAGAAGTAATGCCGTTTCCATGAGAAAAGGCTGATGAAGACAAATAAAAGAAACGAAAAAACTGAAGCTATTGATGTATGTGACGTAGGTATATGGATGCCCATTTACAAAGAGAAAACAATCTGCTACATAATATCTACTTAAGTTATGATGGAATTTTTTTATTTGTTAATTGTGGTGAAATTGGCTTTATTTGTTCATTTGTTCGTTGAAGGTATTTATTTTAGGTGCATAAAAAAGAAACTTTCAAATCAAATGATTAGATATGATACATGATCATTGCATTGGCTAGACATTGATAATTTATTTCAAGTTAATAATTTGTTTCAGCCGTATTTTAACACCGTCAACTTTTCTCTTTCTCTTTAATGGATACAATTTCATTCTTGTAGTAGTAGCCATATTTGATGGTGGTAAACACAGCGTAACTCGAACTTCCACTTTACGGTGTTCTATTTTTACTTTATTTTTTGCGGACATGAAGACTGTAGTTATTGCCATCCTTGCGAAACGCCGATAATAGGATCAAGTCTACTAATACGCCAAATACCGAGTCACTGATGAGAATAAGGATAACAATGATCACAATCAAAATGATTCAAGAGCCCACCTGCAACGACAATATCCTGTCACACCTTCAGAAAATATATGCGAGATACACATTTCAAACAAAATCGAGGGATATTTGCTGTTGAAGCCATTCAATATAAGAAAGTTCTGAAATAAAT
>JAQFYG010000412.1:0-31460 GCA_034694325.1 Entomobrya corticalis | reverse complement strand
TGTTTACCTTTCTCTCAAAACTAGTAAAAGCATATGCTCGTTTTAAAGCTGCAACCACAACTTGCCGTTTTATAAATCACCTTCTCATGATTTATTGATTTTATGCGTTATTTATATTTACCATTTGCAAATCGCCGCAGATGTACTGTCATTGGCATAGTATGGTTAATCCTTAACAATAGCATAAGCATAATGCTTCACATGAGTCACTTTTTCCATTAAGCAAACACATAATTTAAAATCATAAATCATTGGTTTACGTTCGTTCCATTCTTTTCGGTATCTGGAATGTTAACATGTCCTGTTCTTTAAAAAGTCGTTAAAACTGCTCAATAAAAATTCTTTTTGCAAAAAGCCATTGTTGCAACAGTAGTGTAATTGACTGTCAAGTTTTGCGCAAACGGTATGCAGATCTGTAAAGCAAATCAGAAATATATTCATTGTCAGTTGTGTTACAAAAGTTGACAGATTTCTAAACAACATCATTTTAAAGCGATTTCACCGTTACTGTTACTATAACAAAATTTTCGGTTTTCGCCGTAATGGGAACAATGGGAACATACATACGTACATAAGTGTAGGTACCTAATAGCAAACTGTTTATTGGTCATAAGCTAATGGGTTATTCTGATTCACACGACACATTTGACATTAACCATTTGGCTATAGTGTATCTGTTCATTTCTTTCATTATTTTAATTGTATGATGAATATTCTTAAGATTTTACATCTAGAACACATTCCTTACATGCTTGATTTATTGTCAATTCCGTAACACATTGGGTGGGAAAAGCAGTCAGATGTTATTCAGGAGCCTGGGCTGGTTGGAAGTTGTTGATAGTTTGATAGTTTTTTTCTAACAAATTACATTTCTTTGCTACTCCAGTTGTCCCGATTTATTACATTACATCGTGACATGATGAAATGACTGCTTGTTTATTTCATCTCTTCTCAACTTGTCCACATTCCGTATCTTCAATTCCCGTACATTAAGTTGTTTTTATTGGTATTAAGCTGTTACTATAACTGCCACCATTACCATTGTTCATCCTAATCTAAATTGCCTGCATCATCATAATAACAATAACTGCGGTTGGCGAATGTTAATGCGTGTACCAGTAGTATTGTTAATATAAAAATTAGATAAACAAATGCATACAAAAGCGAACTGAATATAAATGAAAGAGTGGTCTCATCAGTAAAAAATGTATGAATCCATTTACTGGTCATTAGAAAAAGAAGAATGATATAAACAATCAAAAGGGTGATGGAAACAGATTGTTAAATGTTAAGTCATCTTTTCATTTTCTTAAGCATAATTATAACAAGGAGTGCAACAATGATGTAAAGTTAGTAAACACATAATAATGCATATAATATATTCATTCTCAACAAAAGCTATTATTTTAGTGTCATCGTATCACCTCCACTCTCAACTACATAAATATGCGCATATATATATTAGTGTCATACATTTACTGTGAAGAGTTTTTGAGGCATTCTACAAGGAGACAAAGTAAACTTTTGTACGAAAGATTTGCATTGCTGCTAATGCAAGTTTGTGCATAAAATAGAAACTATATATTTTATATACCTAACATCAAAATTGGACGAGTACTTTTCGAAACGAAAATAATACACAGGTATACATTATTATTTCACATACACCAACTGATGGAACAATTTAAACTGCTGATACCAATGTGAATGCTTACCTGCTGAGCGACAACTTCCAAAAAGTTCCTCACTGTGAGAAGAAAACGAAAGAAAGAAAAAAATCTTCATTCAAATTGATTCATACAACACACTGAACACACTAACACCACTTAACAAAGATTAAAGTAATGAAAAATCGAAAGATGCAAGACGAAAATGTTTTGAATGAAAAACTTTTGATACATATTATTTGTATTTGTCCACCACCTAAATACTACGTGTATTCTCTATTCTGGTGATGTCCATAGATACTCTAATTCGAAGTGGATAATGGAATGAAATACTTAGTTTACCTTCTTGCCTTCTATTATTATTTTATTACGTGCAAATGCAAAACTGGTTCTCCCAAATAGTCTCAGTAATATTATAATTGAAATGCAATATATTAAAACTTTGTAAACAATGAAAGAGCCAGAATTCGAATATCTTACAAAACAATAATACCATCATCATCATCACTGCTCAAATGTGTTGTCGCTGTGAGTGGATGCCTACGTAATAATGGGATGAGAGCGAAGGAGAAAAAAACTTGAAGATGCAGACACACACAAACGAGAGGATATTCTGTTCCATGTGTACACTCAGCCCGTTAATGTGGGATATAAGTTGTCATCATCATCAGTACTGTCAGTATCCTGTAAAAATAACCTTAAATTATACGTATAATTAACAAGTGGTTGTGGGAGCCACCACCGACGATAGTAAAAGCCTTTTACTAAAAGGTATTATTTTCTCTGCATTTTCAACGTATAGAAGATTAACCATTTTGCCAATCGATAAGAGAATGGTGAAACATTTAGTGGTCCAGTTATTGGTTTTATGTAATTTATGTATGCCCAACAACCTGAGAGATCAGTTTTGCCACTCAAGCAAGAAAGGCAACACATTTTCAGTCACTTTTCGTGTTATGCAAGTGTTTTTTCAAATGAATGTCATGTTAAATGATGCCCAAGATTCGAAGGAAAACTTATGCGTTAATGCTGATTTCAAATAGTCAAGATTATAATCAAAAGGTTTCTGGGGTTATTCAAAAAATAGTTTGCATTTCATAAAAAATATTCTTGCTCAGATTTTATGAATTCATTTCCTAGCGTTTGCATGCTGAGTTGCTAGATTAAATTGTTGATTCATTTGCATTTTTGTTGCTTTTTGCTTAGCCACTTCCCTGGAGTCATGGCAATTAAAAACAAGAGCAAGAAAAATCATGTCCAAACACATAATATAGTTTTTATTGAGTATCTGCACTTTTGTGAAAATGGTAGAGACCGTCCTCTACTTACTGCTAAATACGTACTATACAATCAACTAATTGCACTACTTTTTTTACATTTACGTACAACCTGGCCAAAAAATACTCTGTTGTAAATCTTTCCTCACATTCGCCAAAATGGTACATTAAAATTGATGGTTATTGAAGTATGCAATAAGAATTGAAAAATATGAAAGAGGAAAATGGATATATGCCTACTTAATCTTTGATCTGATTTGATGTACATTGTAAAAATATTATGAAGCGTAATCACAAAGCATTTAACCTGTATTTTACACACATGATGATGTTATCAGTAGATTCTCATTTCCAGTATTTTCTGAAATATATAATTATACGATCTAAAATGCCGGCTAGTCTTTCAATCAAAACACAAGCGCATCTATTTTTTGCTTCTCGAGTTCTGTAATTTTATGACAACGATCCATTAAACTCACGACTTCTCGCTACACTTCTAAATAAATTAACCAGATCATATTATCAAATATAATTATAATGTCGAAATTCTTTTCTGATAATATCATTTATATCCCTCTATCATGATCTATATTACATTCAATTACTTAATTTGATCCATCATTATAGATCCGATTCATTTTCATGTTGTACGTCTGTAATCATAATCAAAGATAAATGTTAAGGGTTAAACAGTTACAAACAAGCCACTTTTTATTATTTTATCATTAAATTTTGTTGTTGCTGCATCCATCATCATCATGATGACTTCGGAGGATGTACTGAAAAGTTGAATAAAGTCCTTCTTGAAGAGATCTCGTGCATGATAAGGATTAAAAACAAAAGTTTTGATTTTGAATCTATTATATATTGTGTGTGTGCGAGCACACACATTTTTTTCTACGTCGCATTACAAAAACTCAGCTCCAATACCACCTGCACACAATGCAACAAAAGGACGTGCAGACTGAATCTTTTTGTCTTAATTTCCATATCGATTCAGTATGCGAGTGTAGAATGCAACGTGATATCAGGCTATAAAATGTTTCTTTGCCGGTGCATGATGGATAGCTAAATAATATTGACCGTCATGTATGTACGATGGGCAAAGTGAAGATTGAATCCCAAAAGTAGTCGATTATATACATTTAAGTACTTCTGTATTCTGTAGTCGTCATCATGAATCCATAATATATTGATCGTGGTAACTGAAAAGACAAAGTGATGCGAGAAGCTCTACACAAAGGATGTAAACTAGTTCACTTCTACTTCCTAATTTTTTACTCTCAGATTACTTCAACTCTTGCCATTGACCATTCAAGCTGTAAAACTATGTTGTGCTCCGTCATCACCACCATCATCATCATCTTACCTTACTTATTATTTTTATTATTCACTATCGTTATTAATATACCTCTAATAGGTAACCTATATTCAAGTACCTTTGCACAAAATTTTTATAATACGTCTGCCTCAAATTATTATAAGTATTCTATGGTAAAAAATCCGTACGGCAATATTTTGTTGTCTCTTCCTATAGGTATATATATACAACAGACAGACAGTTTTTGACATGATTCGAGAGTATCAACTTCTAATGACTAAACACAGCAATAACAGCCTGGAAATCGTAAAATAGTGATATTTCCTTTTGGAGAGAGATTCTTAGTAATTGACTTGCGACAAACTAGATGGATTGCACTGATATGATTTTTAATAATATAAATCTTTTCGGCAAAAGCAGATGAGAGCTATAATAATGACTCAGTACCTAAGATTTTAACGTCCAGACAATGATCAGGCTTATTAAATTTTAAGGTCTTTTGATATATAAAAAAACGTTTTCATTTTTTCTGTTCATTTTATCTGGGAGGAATGTGGGATGATGATGATGATTATTGGTATGAGTCAATATTATAGCTTCTCATCATAAGACGATATGATCATGATTCAAAAGCTGATAATAGCAATAATAAAATAAATATATGAAATGTACATACGACAAATAAAAGTGTGTGTAGTGCAATTTAGTAATAGCAAGAAAATGTCCACCTGTCTGAACTGGCATGTTGCAAGAAAATTTTACGAGTTACTTTAAGATGTAGGTTGTTGGAATTATTATGACATAGTCAGGGAGACAGGACAGGACAAGTACTCTATACATTTATGAGACAAATGATATCATTCAAATGCATAAAATGTATCATTCACTGCAAAACTTCCCTAGATTTGATCATATTTTTATTGGTTTATATTATTTGCATCTTTATTTATTTGGCAGGGAGATGAGATGAAACTTCATACCCCGATTTCATAGAATTCAGCCAGGTACTTATTTGTATTCGTGCCGCTGTATGTTTGTTAACTCGAAAACTTATTATTATTCATGTTTGTGCCAAGAAAATCCCGAATACAAAAGGAACAAGGAGTGAAGATTTTTATTGTTATTCCTGTCCTCTTACTTTTGACTTGGCTACTGTTTAATTTTTTCCCAACTTGGTTCAAAAGAATCATTTGGACTTATAATAACAACGTTATTTAGGAATGATTGGTTTCTCGTTGACGGAATCAGAACGAAATAGCAATGAGCTGCATGCGGATGGTAGTAGCATGTTGTTATGATACGTTACTATTATTTTTGGAGTTTCGAGCGTTGGAGAATATAAAAAATGGCAACAAAAAGACAACCCCATAAAACTGAAAACATGAGAGAGTGATTCCCCATCAATGTACTTGATCAGTTATACTGATTATGATAATGCTGTCGCAATTCTATTTTTTGCATCATAAAATGTGCATTTACCTTGATCAACACTTGAATGACAAAAATGGATCAATACAAACACTTATTATCATACTCTTCGTCTGCGTGGTGGTGGATGTGGATAATGATGGATGGACAGAATCAGATTTGCATCTGTTTTTGTGAGTGAAGATGCTGAATCAAGTTTGGTAACTTGCTTAAAATTATATTTTTACTATAAAACAAAAACAAAGGTCTCTTGCTCTGCATTACTAACCTGGCCATCATGTTATGATGATGATGATGATGATGATACTCATATGTGTAGCATGTGTGCATGTTATTCAGTCACTTGTCTGCTACGTCTCTTCTGCAAGATCTTGGGATATGACTTGCTCGAATTTCGTTGGCCCTTCCGTGTGATCGCGATGATTAGAATAAAAAGGATGATGATGATGATCGTGTTGATTATGACGAGGAGGAGGATATACATGCCAAACATAATATTAAGACGATTAGGTGTTGATAATGCTAAAAAATACTTTTCAATAATATTCTATATATAAAATCGTAAATTATGTTTGCTCACCCCTTTAACAAGCATGCAAACATTCTTTAGTTTTGAAAGAGTTTCGGTTGGCAAATGTTGCATTTTCAATGTAATCAGAAATGCAATAAGTGCGGCATTTTTATGTCATTATAATATGCATTTTCACATATCAGCTAAATAATTGTCGTCAAATACATAATTTGATGGCTTGCAGCTAAATAAATAAGCAAACTCACAAATCAATACTTATGTAAATTCATTTTGTACCGTATATGCTCCCTCTCGCAGTCAAGCACAAAAATAAGAGCGGACAGGTCGTAATTGGTTACGCAATTTGATAACCGATCAATTCAATGAGAGTCCTTTTAAAAAGTTTATAAATATAAATAAATCTAAATGAAGCGATCTACATGCAATGAAATGTTTGCTGAATCGAGCATTCTTAGAGTGTACGTTACTTGTTGAGATTACAACAAGAATGCTTAAAAATAATATATCATCAACTTACACCACACATGCATTATTTAATGATAACACTGGCAATAAAATGCGGAATACTGTGGTATTGGTCTGCTGGCGTGTCATTTGAAAATATACGTCATTATACTCTCTGCTGCTCCGCTTCTCCTGCTCCTGTTTTTTTGCTGACACTGACTTCCTTATAAAAAAGATTTTGCATGGAATTTACGAGTGTCGTCCACTGATAATAAAATTACTTGACTCGTGACACCGATTACGAAGATGACTTTTAGAAAGGTTTATTCCTTACTTTCACAGCTTCATATGTGGGATGGGGTATGGTTTGTGTTTTGTAGAAGCACGGTCTTGCAAATTCAGTCAAATTCTCAACAGAAAAATGCATGATAATTCAGATTGCGTGCTGAACGCGATGGTTGAAATATGTAAGTATGCAATATAGTCAGAGCCAATTTAACTGGTACAAATATGATAAACAGGTAGAATATTTTAAGAAAGCATGCAACCATGCAAGTGCTACTTAAAAAACTATTTCAATCAATGATCGATTCCAACAAGGTTCAAAATAAAAATTTAGACCCAATTAGAAAACAACGACGAAGATCTTACAAGTTTATAATTACCTCATTAACTATTTTACTACAAGACGGAGAAAAGCAGTAATTCCACAGATTGTTTTGGTATGCGTTTGACATCACAAACGTCTTTTTGTATTGTGACATGGCAAATAAGTTTTGCTGTTGATCTTGTGGCGCAGTGCTCACATTTTTTTTCTTTAAAAATAATTTATTTATGGTCTTGTTATTTAGAAAGCAAGTCTTGTATTTATTGGTAGTCGACCAGTTTAAATTAAAACATCACATAAAGAATTTCCATAAAATAATGAGGAAATTTGTGATTTGCCTAGAAAAGGCTGTGAGCAAAATTAACTAGTTCGTTGTTACCTGTTCAAGGAATAAAAATGAATTACATACATTTTCAATGATATATGCAGATATACAGACCATATGCCTAAGTATAAATGGGAATAAAAATGAATAAAAAATTCACATTATTCGGGAGTACATAATCGTCCATTCGGCAAAGAACAAGAGTACCAAGCGGACACTTAAAGTGTGACCTCTAATGATGTGAATGAAAATTGAAGAAAATCGTTTATTGCAAGGAGGAACGCATCTTAATGATTCTTGTTTTAAGTAAAAATTCAGTATTGATAAATAAAGCAATCAACGATGATGCCCTCATAAAAAAGCATACCAATACTCATCTGCTGTAAATTCTTTATGAAAATATTATGCAAATATCTTTTTTAATAAAGTCGCCTACGGCTCATTGCAGTACGATTTTTATGTTTCTCTCTGATGTGTTCGTACAAACAAGTTGAATGATAATGATATGATGTACACTTGTTCTTTCTGCATGTTTGACGCTGGCTTATAGAGATGTTACACACTAATTGTGAGCACTTACTTACATTTACTGCTCAGACAACAAACGAGAGTCCCTTCTTTTTGAGTGGCAAACTCATCGTCATTTTACGTAATGGGCATGCATCAGAACAAATGTATAAACATGCAAGTTTCTGATGGATCTTCTACCCGTCTACTCATACCTTCACAGCTTGACTTCATCATCACCATCATCCTTACCATTTTCTTGCACGTAGTGGCTTGATGCAGTTTGTGTACCATTTTAAAAGTGGAGATGTGACAACTAATTTACAACTACCATTTCCTGCATAAAAATATCTTATCTAAAGGGAGACATACATAATGAGAGTACAGAATATGTAATTCTTCTTTCTTTAAATGCAATTGCTAAGTTGCACAAAATTTTCAATTCTATGAATGAATATTTACGCATGCAAACTTTAAAAGGACGCATGATTTCATTAATCGCCTGAATCTTCTGTGTGGCACTGGCACTACATGTGAAGTGTCAAGTGTCAATTTAAGAAATGCAAATTCGCTAATAAAATGCTCCTTTTCAATTTTGTCAGACAAGCACGCGATTTCTGAATGAATGTATAAAAATCCCATTATTGGATTCTCGTAACTGAAATATAAAAAAGCGACTTTTTCCCCTTGCATTGAGAAAAAGTCATTGATTCAGTCCCACTTGCAGCGTAGAGCATAGAAAATATAAGGAGAAATCAATCAAATTCCAAATGCTTAAATATTTCAATGTCATAACTACAATTCATACTTGATTTGTATATAACACTGGGACAGCGAGGATCATAAACTACTGTGCATATTTTTATACAAGGGGATGCCTTAACATAATTTTCCAATATCCCTTACTTTATGACTTACACAAACGTCCGATTATTCCTGTTTACATTGCAAGAATAATTTGACGTCCTGCAAAAACATTTTAGAAATTAATTTTTCTACACTATTATGCTACTGACTGTACAAATATAAGAGACCAATACAATCTTTAAATTGGTATTATGTATTTGTTTTATTGACATATTCCATTTCCTCTTGTCAAGTCATTTTTATTTCATCGAAGCATGACACTAGACCTATCTACTCATAAGTTGACCACTGTGACACGCTGCAAAAAAATATAATGCAGCCATGACAATCGTACATGAACCCATTATGACTAGATTACAGCGTCTCTTTATATGTCTCATTGACTCTTGATCGTATTGAGAATGACAATGGCGATGCTTACAAATGAGGAAATGCATTCAATACCGAGAACATTTTTCAGTTTGCGTGGACTTTTAAGCGACAGTAATCTGATTACCAGGTTTACATGAGATTGAGAACAATAATAAAAAAACTAAATTCAAAGAATGAATAAATTTTGGAACTGTGTAGGGTTGCTGCTGTTGTAAGTATCAAAAGATGTTTTTCGATCAATTGAATAGGGCTTATAACGCTGGTTGTCTCCGAATATTTTTTTGGTTGCTGTGTTAGGTAGAACAATGCCAGTTCTTCCTGCAAAAAGTTCATGTAAACAGAGCTGGGCTGTAGAATAGCCAAACATCAACTTAAAAGTTTATTGTTGTAATGTTATCTGTTGTAAGCACAAAAGAAGGCAAGTCTCTGACGACGCAAGATTCATCTTGAATTCATCAATTCCATGATACAGATTTAGAGACAGATTTGAAGATAGGAGATCAGCGCAGCAGCTCAACAATGAAACAGTTGTTGTTGTGTTTTGCTCCACATCCAACAACATAATACATACAACAAGCACCATTACAAGTCTGATATTGATGACCAGTCAACCTTCAGATTTAAACCCAAACTGTGCTAGCCCATCATTTATAACGATGCATGAAAGAACACACACAGGTTTTACAACAAGATGCATGTGGATTAGCAAACACTTTTCGCTCTCTCGCTTTTCTGTCCTCACGGAAAATTATCATTTCGAAGAAGAAGAACAACAGCAAGAAAATGGAAAAAAGTGACACTCTGCTACTCTTCGTACGTTTATTTGTTCATTGTTGACACAGGATTTTTTATCATTAGCGAACTAGTTAGTCACTCCATGACTTTGATGGAAACTGCAATAATGTGATTATCTGTACACCATTTGCATACCAGCTCGACATGCTAGAAACTAGAAGTTTTTTCTTTTTTGTGTTTAGTTTAGTTTACTCATCCTGTCTCACTCACTCTCACTCATTCTGTCCCTCTCTTTCCTGTCTATTGACCACTAAATGGATGAATGAAATCAAGATAGAAAAATAATTTATTGAAACAAAATATTAATATAATTACGATACAAAATATTAAGGTATTTGTAGTTCCTTCGCTCATAATTACTTTTCGTGGATTTTAATGGTTAACAACACTTCCTCTTTCCTATAAATGATAAAATGTGTTAAACCATTCAGATGGTATAGGTAGGTAGGTAGATCCATGTATTAATAACTGATATTTTTTCAACGGTTTTATCATATCTAGCAGTCGTGTAGGTGATGAGGAGATGGCGAATTTGTAAAAAATATGGTAATATGAACAATCTTGTTTATTTTGTCGTTTGCCTAAGACCTTGAGGTGTGATGTGGTTTTTTGCTAAAAACAGGTAAGAGGTGAACTAGCTCGAAAATCAATCATCTTCACGCAAGTGGAATGAACTGGACATGTCAGAAGAAAATGTATAAAATTGTTTTAGTATTTTATGATAGATGAAATCTAAAATGAAATACTGTAAAATTGCGTATTTTAATGCACTGGTTGATACATATTTTATTTATCTATACTTTTACCATTAATATTATGCATCTAAACGCATTTATGGTTTAACTAGTTTATTTTATGAGAAATAGCAATGTTGTAACCAAACGTGGAGTTGATAAATCGGCGGAAGGTGAAAAAGAATGCTTTTATCAAAGAATCTCACTCACTCGGAATGCATAACTGGTCACCCACTTTATGACCCTCATTTTTTTCTTGGTGTCCCGTATTGTAGCAAATATTTGGTTGCTGCATCAGCACTGCAATCCTTCGATATATTTAGTTCATGTTTGTTTTTACTACGTGATGTGATACCATATATTTTAAAATCCGATAAAAATATGTGTAGCACTGTGTTTACTAATGACAGACTGGGAGCAATTCTCATTATTCCCAATATGTAGTTGAAGTAGGACAATTCTAAAATAAGGAAGCAGATTGGTAAGTTGTCGTCAAAAACGATCTCTTCTTTTCTGTTGTGTTGCGTTACCATTTTACCAATACATTGTACATTACATATATTGAAAATTGCCACATTCTGCAAATTCGATCGGTCAGGTTCGATTATAAAAGATGTAAGACAATATAGTGCTTCGTCTATTGTCATCATGATGAAAAATTACAATTTATTTGGAAAAACAATTATATACTCCCTGAATTTGGCATTTGGACTCAAGAGCACTTATGATAAATATACTTATTAAAATTAGGTGTAGAAAAGGAGCGGAATCATAACTTGCTCTTACAATTTCAATTCTACCAATAAATGATGGTAGATGGTAACATTTTATTTCATTAGGTGTCCAGTTCCAATTGCATTCGTGCTCGGTGTGTTCACGTATATTTGGCAGAGAACGTTGTAGATATTTAGACAAACATGAGGCAACAATGACCATATAAATACATTATACTGTGGATGATGCTCTGCTATATATTTCTACCAAAATAAA
Source organism: Entomobrya corticalis (assembly GCA_034694325.1). Classification (NCBI taxonomy): domain Eukaryota; kingdom Metazoa; phylum Arthropoda; class Collembola; order Entomobryomorpha; family Entomobryidae; genus Entomobrya; species Entomobrya corticalis. The sequence goes on along the minus strand of JAQFYG010000412.1, from coordinate 19,594 downwards.
TTAAACGCTTAATCTTTTGATATTTTATTATGATAATGACAGTATGATTCTATACGACATTATCGCATTAATTTATTATTTTACGCATCTCTTGTTTAATTTATTTCATACGCTGTTGTCGTCGTATGAATGTAAGCATGTATTTTTACTATTTTTCTTGGCATGACTGCAAAATAAGACGAATACAATAAAAAAGACATAATCTCTTTCTTCTTTTAAATGTCACACTGGAGGATCAAGTATATTTTTACCTTGATTTGCATACATTTATGGTGTAGTTTTGATAAGGGAGATTGGAAAGATTGTCTCCTTTGTGCTGACAGACGAGTGACTTCTGCTGTTAAAAGTTTAGACCTACTACTACACATGCATACATTAAAATCTCCTCTGACAACAACAGCAAAGAAGAAGAAGACTCATGCAATTTGATTATGCTATACACTGTGATTTGAGTAAAATGAATACTTTAATTGAATGTAGTGGAATAAAAAGCCGGCAATGGTTGAAGAGGCAAGCAAAGTAAACAGGTATAAGATTTGGTAAGACAATACTTTTTATTTAGGCTGTTTTTTTGGCATAGTATTAAAGTTGCATGGGTAATGAGTAATAAACGCTAATCCAAAATCCCAAGTTAGAACACATATTTTTTTCTCACTTTTTTACACTAGTTGACGTCCTTGCAGAATTAAAAGGTGTTACATAAAACCATAGGACTGGTTTAACATGAAATTCCATACCATAGGAAGTGGTTTCATAAGATCGGATAAAAAGAGGCCATTATCACATTCATCGTGGTGGCACCACATTCCAAAAGCATTAAGCAGATTGGCATACTTAAGCGATGCACACAAATGGAAACGATTTACTTAAATCAATACAGCAATTACACGCTTCGTACCAGTGTGCTGAAAAGTGGAAAAAGTATAAGTGAAATTATATGTCTTTTCAGGCAGAAGAACAAAGGCAAAGAATCATTGTACATGTAGGTATCTCTCTTGAAACTGTATTCTCTTTGAAAGAAAACACACAAGTTTGTAAAAGGAGTACTGAGATTACCACCGTCATCCCAGATCTTGTGCGTGTGTGATTCATGATTCAAAAAAGATTGTAGAGTATTTGTGCTCAGTATCTAACCATTCACTAGAAGAATAAAAGTCATATTATTATAATGATTATTAGCTGCTACCCCACGTGAATATGTAGATTGTAACGAGTGACTGGCTTCTTTATTGTATCCTCATGGTTTTTTTTCTCTCCAGGTATGCAAGAAGAACGATGAACATAAGTTGAATTAAGTATAACAACAAGAAATGAAGAAAAAAACTGAGCATGAAAGATCTGCTGTTGAGTTTGTAATCGCTACTGATGTTGCACATATAGCATGTAGGCATCATGTATCTTGTATGATGATCTACATATCACAAAAATGTAACAAAGTCCAATTTCTACTACTTCTTCTGCTTCTCTCTCCCTCTTTTGCTCTCAGAAGAGCGTCGTCATAATCATCATCATCCAACATCCTGACACTTGTAATATCTGCATAGTTAAAAGTTGTCCTCGTGGCTGTCATCCATCCATCCTCATCGTTTGTGAGCTTCTTCTATTTATTTGCGAAATTTCAAGTTGTTTGTGGTCTTACATAGCTCATGTCGCATTGTTATGGTTGTCCTTGTTTTGTATAAGATTTCTAATTGTATTTCTTGTATAAAATACGCTCTGTGTACACATACCATAATGTAACTCACTTTATGCCTACTGTTCTCGTTTTTATTACATTTTATACCAGAAAGTATAAAAAACGCATGGCCGTAATATATCTAAGAAGTGACAAGTGTTCATTGAAAAAATGCAGTTCATCATTTAAAGTACAATGATAATGAGACAAGTAGGTTTTTTGCTCCTTGATAATTGTCGAATGTTCACTGGGATATTATGGGCTGCGTGATGCGTGTACAGAATTTGTGTTCAAATAGATAATCTAAAAGTATTGGAACATGTCGTTTTTTTAAATTATAAGAATTATCCAAAAAGCCATGTTGAACATGATCTAAAGATTTAACTACTCTCATATATGCGCAGACCCGGGATGTGATTTAGGTGCACGTGATTTGGGACGGAAATCTAGGTGAAATTAGGCTGTGTGATTTGTGTTGTTGTTGATCCGCTCACCACGTTTCCGTAGTTGAGTTGCTGGCTGGTACAGAGCGAAAAAATCTCGCAAGTTACTCGAGAGAGCTTTTTTCACTTGATTAGGTAACTATTATAATGGATTAAGGTCTCTCCATAAAATCGATTTACACACATGGCCGATTACGCTAAATGTGCTTTTTATTCTGAAGTACACAAATCTGTCAGGGAATTTACACTAAAAATGCGGCAACATGGACCCAGCTCACGACGGTGTGGTGATATGATGAGATCTCACAAGTCGTGAAGTTGATCCATTAAAATCATTTCTTCACAAAATTACGCACAGCCAGGCAGGTAACTGGAACCACTTTAGCAGTGTCGGCGTTTGCAAACCACAAAGCAGGTGACCGTAATGAGAAAAATGTAGACAATGCTCATATGATAAAGCTGAATTAATACTCGTATGTCTGGTCGATTACTTGCATAATAATATCATCATTTCTTGCCATAGTTAGTTTTGCTGATAAGTTTGTCTTATATAATATTTCATTGAAGACACTCCTGTAAAAGTTAATTACTCCAACTACATACATATATACCACTTCACGTACTACTGTATCTCTAACTGCGCACAGAATCTAGTTTATCGGATTTTGGAAACTGAACTACAAAAAGAGAAAATTAAGATGCAGAGAAGGCATCTTGGGAAAAAATCTTAATGATATAATTTAATATTCTGTGAGTAACGCAAAGCTGATAACAACCCCATTGTTTTATCGAAATTGTTGTAATGTTGAGCTGGCAAAAGGGACCTACCGTACAACTTCCATTAGTTTTAAGGCAATAACTTTCTTTCATCATGAAGGTAAATAACGTTCAACCGGTGACGTTAGAGCCGCTATCTTTTAAACAGCAATAAATATTGCAGGGTGGTATTTCACTCTTTTTAAGCGGATTCACAGTTTGTATATTTCAATAAGGACTTCTTTCTACTGTTAAATTATGTAAGTGTTGACGGAAAAAATAGCCCTACTATTATATTATCTTTTCAACTGTCATATTTTATTACCCAAAGTAAATATTTACGAAGCTCGGTCCCGTGAAATTACTTACTTTGTTCAAGAAATTTCTCTTTTCCTTTTCGGGCTTGACAGTAATATTTGCGTACGGTTTTACAGCTTTTAAAAAATTTGGCGCTTCTTTTGAGCACCTCCTTTTGATTGCATTCTTAGGCTGATTAAGAAATCAATAATGCAAGTTTTATTAGCTTCGAATGTTACTATTCGATCGAAACGTACTGATTTTACGACGACATCGATTGTATTATGATATTACCCAGAATACAATGGGTAAATGAGCTAAATGCACGAATTTCAGCCAAAACAATGGATGTAGTTGTCAAGTTCAAGCCAAGATGTAACCCTTTGTCGATGCCGGATGATGGACGAAACATAACGTATACAACATCTACCTATGTTCCATCATGAAAATGTTAAATCGAAAACATACGAATGTTCTAGGAACAAAGATAAACAACATGGTGCATAACGTGTTTACTGTGAAAATTTAGTTACTAGTTACTTTTCTTTCCTTATTTCATTGATATCGGTATAAGCTCCTTTTCGGCATTACTTGTTAAGATAAGCATTCCGGTTCTCTCTTCCTCATTTTTCCAAACTTTTTGCGTTTAATTCTGCAGGGCACATTATCTTGATTAAATAGTGAGTTGGAAGTGTGCAATGTTAGTTTTAAACCTTTTGCAGATGAAATGGAAACGTTAACTTTCGCTACTTGTGAGCCAATTGGGGGAATTGCTTGCCATTTTGCTTCTACTACGACGTAAATATGTTTGTGCTGACTTTGCAATAGTTTTTCAATTAATGTGTGTACACTCAGATGTACACGCGTAATTGTTGTCGACCAAAAACATCTTATTGTTCACCAGCTATAATATGAAATTGCAAAAAACATGTTTATAAACGTTGACGCAGGTTTATTGGCTTTGTAATAATAATAATGTACTAAGATACAATGTAGGATGATTTTTACTTTTTTTATTATTATTTCAGGGCAAAACTGCAATGCTTTGTGATTCTAATCTAGTTTCCTTTCCTTTAGGGGTCTCCAACATTATTATAGTGCCTGCATAATAAATGGATGCACAGCAGAGCGCAGACAGACAAGCTAGTCACATCACTCACATATAAGCTATTATTTGATAAAATAGAGTTCACAAAAACACAACAAAACACAAGTTTTCTTAATCGGTAATTTGGGTGCAATCATCTTAGAAGAAAATCAAGTTTGCTCAAGTCATATTTTCAAGGTCTTCCCAATATCTGAAAGGAATTTTTGTGCTGGTTTTCTTGCTGTTGTTGAGATGAGAGGATTTTGGTACAATGGATATTATGTGAATGTGATGTGATAGTTCTCCTCAAAAAGTTGCACTGTCATGCCGTCATGTAACTTACACATATTTATTGCAAAATCAATTATTCTGTCATGTTTTGTAAAGAACATCCGTGGCTTTTTTTCAAGAGGCCTTTTATTGCCAGTTTACTTATCTCTCGAATTTTTTACTTAAAATGAACGAGAACAACTTTGTATATACATCCATTTAATATAAGGTACTACTTTTTTCTTGTGTGAATAATAAATATACACAATATATAAATACCTTCGTACCACTTGTCCACACCTAAAAAAGTAGTTTTTTATTTAATCATTGCTATTACTTCTCATCGTTATTGTTGATTATCATTACACAGGAACGAGCATTCACCGTACAAACATATTATTGTAGCACCAGCACCACCACTTCATTTTTATCATGTTTATTTTATTCATTTACATTACATTATTATTATTATGATGTTGTTGTTGTACTGGTACTTGGTACATAATCCATTCAGCTCGTCACGTTTTCTCCTCTCTATTTATGTATTTGCGTGGACCGTTTCATTAGCGGGACATAAAATGAAAGTTTTGTGTGCACCTTGCTAACAAACCAATTGTTATTCTGAAGAAAAGCGAAGGCTTTCTTCAGAACGCCACTACAATCTCTCCCTCTCTTTAAGAAGTTATTAATTTATCAAATTATTTTTATGACCATACTAATATATTCTGAATGTTACCTTGTTTTATTTACGATAAAGAAAGTGCTGTTTATCCAGTCAATATTATTTACGAGATGATCTTACCTTGTTCATAATCGTAATGTAGTGTGTTTTGATTACACCTATTACTTTTCTGTTGTTCCATCTTTTTCCTTTACATGTTAGATCGTATCAAGGTGAACTTTATCCGTTCCCTAGGTAAAACAATCGGAGAAAATATTTTTTTGGTAGTTTGCACCCATCATCGTGGAGCTACATCCTTTAATTTATTGTGCCCTGAGCATTATTATTATTATTATCACATATCATATCATTTAGTGAGTGTATCATGCAAGTGTGAGTCTGTGAAAATGCTTTCTCTCATGCGATCCCTACTCTCAAACACTACTATTCACTCGCATTAGAACAAGACGAGATGAGCTTAAAGTCAACCTTTAAAGGAAAGTTACGCAACATCAACAATACATGCCTACGACACGAAAAGCTTACTCTAAAAAAAGTTTTTTATCATTATAAGATGGACTGCCGTCGTGCATGCAGCAAAACTTATGATGACAATGGGTCTAAGGATTTAAAAAACTATATGTTTTACAAGGTATATGGAGTAAACAATGATCTTTAAGTAATAATATTCAGTGATGTTGTAAAAGAAGCAGCAGCTACATACATACAACAACAACAAAACAGCATCACAATAATGGGTAATAATGATGATCATCATAATAATAGTAGTTTGCTGTGTGTGCATTCACAGTCGGTCAGCCGAATGTGGATCATGGTAGTTGTAATTTACAGAGTAAATATATTGTGTCTGAAGGCCGGCGTTGCTTAAGGGAAATATAGGAAAAATTGTAAGTAGTGGTGGGCACGCAAGATATAAGTAGTAAATGAGAGCTAATATTTAATAATAAAAAATATGGATATAAGAGTACAGAACGGATCGATACATTTACTCAGGTATATATGTGTATTAGGTATGTTGAGTACGGGATGCAGGATGATATATATTTTAGTAACTCTGCCATATGTCTATATTACGTATGTAATAATATGATAAATGATGCATGCATAACGTTATCCTTCCGTTGCTCTATGAATAATTGGTACATTCATACGTACACAATGTAATGTTTGATGACCGTCGATTGACGACGATGAGGAATGAGCATGCAGAAGCAGAATGCCTTTTAAACAAGACCTTGCATTGTTAAATTCTTTCTAGTAACTTTGCCTAGAATATAGGTATACAATATGCCATGTCAACGCTGCTGCTGCCTCCTCATCATGATACGATGGTAATAATAATAATATGATGATGATAAAGATGACCATATGATGATAGTACTCACCTTACGTTGGCAAACTTTTGTTGTATCGTCCGTGTGCACATTGCTTTTTGTGTTCCTCGTTAACAAAAAAAGTCAATCCATAAGTTATTGTTCGACAACGCTCCCGGTATGATCTCCCAGTGATAATAAAATAAGAGACAGCAGCCATGTCATAAAAAGCTCCTTTTAGTGTTTATAGTGAAACCCAATCAAGCGTATTATGTTATATTTATAGATGCCCTCTCGGAGGAGATGTATCGACATTATTATTCTCTTTTACGAGATGCTCCAGTGTGCCCACTAGGATGAACCGAGGGATGCCGAGGCGCAAGCAAAAAAAATCTGTAGATTGAGTAGGATCTTCTACGAAATTTTCTGGCGGATCTGTCAGAACAGCAGCACAAACTTTTTGTTGATAAAATGAGCACATGCAACCCTTGAAAGGAAATTTACCATGCAAATAATATCAGATAACTAATTTTATTCGATACTCTAACTCTATTTTGTACTGTTGCAAAAATAAACAAGAGCTGGTAGTAAAAATGATTGAATGACTTGAATGAGCTGTGTTCTTTCGCAGGGAAAAACAAAAAGAGGTTTTTAGATGAACACATATCGATATAAAAACATTATTCTAAAGAGAAATAAAATGTTTTAAGTTCAATTCATCCTCATAAATTAAGTTTTTTAAGTGCTTGAAAGAATCATCTTTGAATGGAGGAGCCTCAATTTTAATCCACGCATACCTGAAAGAAAAAACACAATATGGACATTGTACAATATGGACTTTCCTTTAATCCATATACCAACAAACAGGAACCTCCTTCAATCCTTTTAAAACAATGATAATTCAGAAATGAGCATTAGATAAAAAAATGCTTCGCAACAACGCGACAAACGTAGGTTGGGAATGGATTTTTGTGGTTTCTCCCCTCAGTTCAGTTGTCAGTAGTGGCATCACATCTCAAAGCTTCCATTCCCTATTTCAGTTTATCAGCATCAGATAAAAAAAGTATAAAATTCCTGTTGTGTTCGTCGTCGTCGTATATAAAGGATGGAAAAAGATGGAAAGGTGAGTAACGCATCTCACAGCATTTTTTGTGGATGGGAGATGCTACACGAGAAGTAACACCATTCTTTGCATTGTTATCGATATTACCTGAGCACTACGTGCGTCCAGGAGGAGAGATTTGATATTACCATCATCTCGAGAGGGAGACATTGTTCGTGGAATAGCTATAATATGTTATGCATATTAGATTATATTTGACGCATGCACTCTTTCATTTTTTTCCTGGTGCATGTCGTATAAAATAAATAAAAAATTCAAGTCGGTTCCTGTTATACTCCAAATACATTAGTACAGTTTAGATGAGAAGAATTTTTCCGTTGTGATGATTACCTGTGACGATGGTTTGGTTGGTGACTAAAGCTGAAATCGCGTTTTCTGAGAAGCATCAGATCTGAGAGAAGCACCTTTTCTGTGCCTGAGTCTACCAAGTGCGTACACACAACAGTCAGTCAAATTTTTAACATCAAAGCTGCAAATCAAGTTGAAACATGTGTCGTGTCGTCGTATAGAAGAAGGAGTATGCTAAATAATCAATAAATCAATCAATCAGGATAACCTTCGATTCTTTCCATCAAATTTGCCCCCTTTGGCCATTTTTTATTACGAGTTGAGCAGCATCAGCGAGCAAATTTGAACGAGATGAAATATTATCCAAGTGTAAAAGTCAGCGTATTTAAGTCAGAGAAGATATTGCTCTCTTTTACTCTCTGATATGCTGGTCGACTGGATTCTTTTCTTTATTGATTTTTTTACCACTTCCTTGTTTTCTACTTACATGATGCAAATCTACAGCAGATCAGAGACAAAACACATAATGCATATTTTTTATTTGTCTATTTCACCGCAACTTTGTACAAATTTTCAATTATGCCCCCAAAACAATATGTGATTCTCCTCTTTTCCTCTTTCCCAAACATGTCATTATTGATGCACTATATAGTCTTTGGGAGTAGCATTTTTTAGCAAAAATAATATACCTTATCTACTCTAATAAATAGCCACTTTTGTCTTTGTGATTGGTCAAGGTCCGGATCATAGAATCATGTGTATAAAAGCAGTCCTATAAGTATACTCATTATCTTCCATTCTAGCAAACACTATTTATACACTTAAATGATAATATGCTGCCTATAATTTAACCTTATTCATGGAAAAAGGAAATGATGATGGGCTATCCATTCATATCACTAATAATAATAAGCATTTTAATATCTTTTCTTCCTTTTAGTTCCTTCTCCAAACCAAATCAGTCAAACATTCTTGTACAATATTTACAATTTATAATATTAATATTATTATATGCACCTACTTTATCTTGCCGACAACGACCACCAACCTCCACAAAATGCAAGAAAAAACATAGGCTCATTATACGAATGATATTATTATTATTATTATTATTATGATTATGCTGATTATGAGAAGGTAAAGGAATTGAGAATTGTATTTCCATTGTTCCATCGAACGAGCCTTTCAGAGATTATCATCATCCAAGTTGAATCTTTTCAGTTTGAGTCGAACAAACAGCACATATTTTACGAGTCTTTTTTCCTCACATTGACCACATAATAGTAATTATTTTTTGATTAAATGCGAATTGTTGTAGACACCACATAATAGTAATCGTAGTAATAACATATGCGCATGTTATACTTATCCAATTATGCACAAACACTATCTGGATCATTTTTTGACAATAAACGGGCACAGCCCACCTAAGAACAGAGCAGCAGGAAGACCAAACACAATGTCCATTATTGATCATCGTTGTGTCGAGTCTGGCATTATTCAATTGTATTAATGTACAACCAACAACAACCTCCTCGCAACACAATATTATTCTTCTTCGCCATTTACGGATGTTCCGTACAAAAACGCCAAGAAGGGTAAGTACGTGTGCAATATTTTAAGAAAAATGATGTTATCACTATTTTGCACCCCTACTGCTCGATGATATTATGGCCCCACTATGTATGCATTACACTCAATCATCCTGGCAATAAGTCATGTGGAAGAAGTAAAAACATTCCATTCATAGCCAACTTGCAGCGCAATCTATGACGCCTCCGAACCAAATCAGTAAAAGTTTTGGAATTTTTTATTTGCTGTTCGCATTACAATGCCTCTCACTTTTAATCCGCCTCAATGTTTTATTTAGCATTAATAGTTTAGTCCCGAAATATGTTTCTTTTCGATTTTACAATTCTTAGTTTTAAATACCAATAAATCTTTATGGTTCATTAATGAGCTTTGTAACGATTTTATGAGAGTTCTCTTGCAATACAGTAAGAAATTTGCTGGTCCCATTTAATTACGAAACATTTAAATCATTTTCTATTACATAACAAGTGTCATGGTATCCATAAATATGATTCATGTGCATAATAAATAATTTTGCCCAGTAATAAACCGAAAAGGGATCATGCTTAACTATTTCTTATTGTAAATTGACGTATGATGCTTACAATTTACTTTGTTTATACATTTAAATCAACTTTGTGTCGTATTTAAAACTAAAAAAATGATGTGATGTTTTCTCCTTGTTCAATTTTCGCTACATGTCTCGCAGTTTACTTTAGTTTTGCCTGAAAACAAATACCAACACCATCTGCAGTAGTTTATACCTGAGAGAAGGGATGCACAAAAGAGCCTTCCCTTTACACATTCATCTTGACAAACACACGTTCCCCATTTTAACCTTCTTCATCGTATCATACTTTCCCTGCTTCGAAAAGAAGAAAAGCTTTTAGAAATAAGTTCTCTGTTGGCGCAGTATCTGATTGCTTTGAACAGAAGAAGGAGGAAGGATCATCGTTCAAACACATTCCCTACAGGCCATTATATTGCATGTAATGGTATGCCATGCGCATTCAAGAAAGGCACAAGATCGATTAATCTTTCGCGTGCCGTCTCTCTCTCTCTGTCTCTCTTTATGATAAACTGTACACACACATACATAGGCTCTAGCATTCTATAGTACAGCAGTACTATCATCAAAAGCAAAATATGGTTATAGACTTTGCCTGACAAATAGCAGTTGATGAGAACGACTGTCAGAAGCATAAACGAGAAAGGGGAACATCTACAGATAAAATATCATTAATAATATATGCATTCACAATGTCTAATATGTCTATTCTGCTACCTTTAGTTTTCTAACGATGATGACTTGGTTTTATATTGATAGTTATTTAGGTTGACGTGAAAACATAGTCCGACCATAAGAGTAATGTTATCTGAGCAGATTTTCTTGCCAGTTTTAAACAAGAACCAATATAATACCCACATGTAACAATGCATTCTTGACTGGTTTACAGCCTTTTCTCTATTAGACTGACTGTGAATAAAACAAAACTGAAAGGAACGCCGTGGATGTTCAAATATCGTAACTTTTCTCGTTTCTCCGACTATTTTTAACATCAGCTCATTTTTGTTTGTCTTGCTTGTGCTCACAGCCAGTCAGATTATCCGAGGCCGACCGACATGAAACTACCCAACACCAAAATCTCGCAAACATTTTAGCACAACACAAGCAAGTAACCAACCCAGCAGTCAATCCACATCTCACTAACATAATAAGGGAACATGTTTTGCACGGAAACAGATCACAAATTAATTTTGTGGGCAATGTGCAACAAATACGTTTAGTTGAAGAAGGAAAAAAACGTCGGCCAATCAGAAACAGTAGAACAGGTCTGAGTGACAGCCCACAGAATTGTCCCATTTACAATTTAAAGTAATTTATTAGTCAACGCTATAATACAGTGAAGTTTTTAGATGAGCTATTCATAAATAATATTTGTTTGCTCTGTAAACGTAGCGTGTTCCTATTGAAGAAATAAACTATCATCACTGCAAATTCTAGACTAATGAGCATTTTCTTTAGAACAATCTCAAGGCAAACATTTCCGTTTGATCTTTTCAGTCAGGAATAATAAACCTGTAAGGGCTATGGTTGTACTTGTACAATGTTTTGCAGATACAAAAACATGCACCCTTATACATTACTACCTGTACGTACAATGATCATTTCATATGAATAAAGCTCAAACATATAGACATTCTTATAGTAAGCACAGAAAATAAAAGGAAACAACAGCTATGCTTATCCCATTCTTTATTATTATGAAATAAATAATAATAATAATAATAATCGGCAAAATGTTGATCACGGTACAATACAAATCTTGTTCGTACATAATTTATGTGCACACTTTTATTCTTTTCTTTCGTCGAAAGACTATTGCGTCCGCTGCTGAAACTTAACAATTTGGAGATTTCCTACTAGATTATAACACATTAAACACAAGATTAGATACTCTGTTTCCTATATTTTATATTTCAATACCTACCTCGTTTAATGCTTCATAAATGACGAAAAAAGTTATAGACACAATTTTAAAAATTTATTATCGCTGTACCAAAACTCTTTAGTTTGAGCTTGACTTTGATTCACAGCATGAACCAAGCAATCAATTGCTAATAATATGGATGTCTTGGTTCCTGATTGGTCAACTGCAAAAAAGTAGCCAACCGTGGTACACGTGTTTATATGACCAATTTTTTATATCTTGAATAATACAAACAGTTCTTTTGGATATTATCAGCTTTAGAAACATGAATGTCTATTAAAAAGTAGTACTAAATTAAAATGAGTCAGAACTAAACTGATCGGTTCCGAACTCATATTCAGACCTCATATATAATCATTATTTATAGCTGTTACCGCTAATGACCGGCAAAACATGTTACTTTTTTACGAAAGAAGACGTTACCTAAAAATTGGTACCGGCTTGATGGGTGACAAAGATCAGTTTCACAAATCCTACAATTTTGAAAAAAATAAATGAAACGAAATATTTTTATTATTTTCATGATAAAAAGATATTTGAAGAGTAATAATATAAGTCCTTTGCACTTTGAAAACAATAGTAAGTAGTTGATTGTATTGATGAACCAAAGCCAATTTGCTTGTGCAGCTGTCATAATTAATAAAATACACAATTCGAGAATGCCCTGTGCAACTTGAAAGTTATTTGTCATTCATTACTTGGTTCATACATGGCAAAGGCACTGCATTTTTTATCATATTTAATGACCCTATATTTTAGCCTACAACTTCAGGGTTTCAATTGATTGAGTGAATGAAAATTGGAATTAGAGTAATTAGACTGCGTAAACATTAGGATGTAAAAAATGAGCATGCCACTGCGGACTGACAAATACTACGGCACATGTCGTCTTATTTCTTGAGCGCAGTCGATGCAATACCACAACAATAATTTTCAGCAGTAAATTCTTTGCCATTTTGTCTGGTTGTTGTCCGTGGATTCTCAACCGAGCTGCTACATTGTGCGAGATTGAGCTTGCCCACCTATCTCACGAATCGTAAATTTTTCAAGGCTCCACATACTCAGCAATTTAGTTTCAGTACAAAATCGTGATAATTAAATGACTCCTGTATAAATTAAATCTCTACATTTTGTTTCATTAAGGAAAAGAAGCTGAGGGAGGTTTCAGTCTGATGGAAGTGTGATGAAGAATTAAATTACGAAGTTAATGATTTATACTCTTACTTGCAAAAGGATACAACATGTCCATTATAGGAAGCTTTTTTTGTTATTTTCAGATATCATTCTTGTAAATTTTCTAATTGAAAATAATTTGGTTTGCAGTTTAGTTTTCTTTCACTTCAGATTTGGCACTGCTGGGGTAATGCAAGACACTGTCAAAAATCTACTTACTTTACCAGCAATAAAACAGCTCATCCCCACAAAAACCTGTTACTGTCTTACAATGACAAATATTCAAAACAAAATATTTTGCTCACCGTGTAAAATGATTATTACTTCTTTGAAATAATATCAGATATAAATGCTCCAAGCCAAATAAAGTTCTAAAATGCGTAGTAAAAGTAAATGATGATTACAATATAATAATAAAAAGTGCTACTGAACTTCCAACTGTACTTGAGAAAGAGTAATGCTTTGAATCACTTGTAAACTTCAAGAAGTTTTTGCTTCTGTAAAACTAATTCAGAGTGCTACCGATTGCATAACAGAAAAGATGGATGACAGAGGATTTAAAGGGCAATTCGAATCGAAAAAGTAATTGCTGCCTTTATCATGGCTGTTATGTTCAAATCATGAATGGACAACAATGGGTTAGAGCGTGAAAAGCGAGACAATGATGAAAGGCAAATAAGGAATTGCTACGATTATTACTGATGCTATATGAATTTATAAACATACACTCTCGCTTGCTTGTATAATTGTGTTGTATAATACAAAGCGTTATTATTATTATTATCATTATTATTTCTCGTGGGTTTAGTTTCCTAACGACACTTGCTATCTCTTATACATGCCTTCACAGTTCTGTCTGTCTTGTCTATTATCATAATATGATGAATCGGTCAAAGTTAAATTCTGTTCGTGTGTATCAGAAACGTCATTAATATATTATCATGATGTTGGAATAATAAACTCTACATAATAAAAGGGTTTGTTTGTATTAAGAAAAATACCGATGTCAAAAGTTGCAAAACGATGCATCAAACTTGCGAAAACTTAAGATCAAGCTCAATTTCTCCAAAGCTCAAAATCATAATGCTTTTATTTATTGTTAAATTTATGGGAGCTAAAAATAGTTTACTCTATCCTACGCATTTTCGTACCGAATGAAAGTGAGACGGAATGAGTGAATAACAAGAAGGAAGATCTTCTAAATTGGACAGCCACCAGAACCTCGGCATCATATAGAACTCTGCTGACCTATTCCATTTGATGATGGTAACAATGCTGTATTACTCTTCTTAAGATAATAATGCCACTGCATATTGTAAATACGTATAATATTGTCGTGTATGTAAGTTGAATGCTTAAATACCTAAGTTCTAAAAAGTAGAGAGAAGAAATGGATATTGAGACACTGTTGCTTCGTTTTAGAGGGGACTATTAAGGATGCAAAATGACTTGCAAATATATAGCTACTGTTGAGATTCCTATTATTTTTCTGTCTTGTGTCATCGATGAAATTCTTCAACAGATTTATCTCAAGTCTCCCGTGGACCTACTTAATTTCAACGTCTGCTCGTTTTTATGATCATCATCATCATCATCACTGCGCGTAAGAGTGAAAATATTATATTATATCAGTAGGCATCCGTCCACTGCTACATTCTTTATACTTCAATATTATTATCGGCAACGGTGTTATGAAAATAGAGTCATGTAAACTTTTAATCAAAATGACAGTGAAGAAACTTTTGTAACTTTACTCTAATATTATCAATAATGACAACAATAATCGTACTCATACGATCGATCGGCCTCTCATCAATAAAACCAAATCACCATTGGCCGCAACAGCATGCTCTTTGAATGCGTCCCAGTCTAAATAAATAAATCTAAAAGAATACTAAAATATCAGTCACTTTTTTTCGAATATACACACACAGGGATCCTTTGTAAAGAATGGGAACAGCAGTCAAAGATTGATTTTGTATTAAAGGACAAAATGAAGTGCGGATGGAGAGGCTCACGCGACGTCACATTATTATCAGTGAATTCCAATATTTCCAATCAGGTAATATAATAATAATAATATGTAATAATATGTGGAATAACAAATATTTATTATTATTTTTATACAACCACAACTAACTTAATAGCAAAGAAACAAAGTAAATGTTAAAGCTATTTACCTTTTTTTATGTTATCGCGCAATAGTTATAATAATGGTATGCTAAAAGCTGTGGACAATCGCTTCTTTGAATTTATGTATGTTTTTTACTAATCGCTGCCTTTCTTATTTGTAATTTATTATGGCATCATAATGGTAAAAGTTGTGATTGTGCAATCCTATTCACCAAAGTCGCAAAATCTACAATCATTTATTTACGTATTTATTTTTTAATATTTAATTCCTTCGCTTCTCCTAAGGATATGAAATAAATGCATTACAAAGTATTACAAATAATTTGCTAAAATATGCACTCAACGATTTATATGTATGTATTTAGAAGAGAAGATTAAAAAGACAAATATATGATGGCAAAACTATTTAGTACAGTCGTTAAAAACTAATGCATTTATAAATGAACTACTTTTCTTCTGATATAAGCAGAATGCTATGTTTGCTTTTCGGTCGATATCACACGATTTTGAAAATAAATTTAAACTCATTTTTGTTCATTCATACACCAATTGCGTTCAGTTAAAATAAAGTTGCAATAATGACAAAGAAATGCAAATATGGCTTGCTGCTGAATTGAGCACCTTGGGAGAAAATATCCAACATTTTTGCAAACTAAAATCCAATTTTTTGTTCAAGTTTGATTGTCGGATTTCCAGCTGTGATCATAAAATCGTAAAAAAGTGTCAATTTTGCCCGTACCTTGACAATGAGAGGTTAAACGAATATTATGGATATCGACAAGATTCATCAGGAGATATCATTGCATGAAACTCTACGTGAAAAAAATTAAATTACAGCAAGCTGAGCAGGTAGCAGCAGCAGTAACAGAAATTCTTTGAAAAATCATGTGTTTGATTCACGAATCATTCGAATTCGACCCTCTTTAATCTTTTATTGAGTGCGGCAGATAAAAAACTTTCCGCTGACAGTGAGGGTTAAAATAACGTAGCAAAAGAAGAAAAAAAGTACTTTCATCCCAACATCATTCGCCGGCGTAGAGCACAGTCTTCTCCAAATACATAATATTAAAAGTTTACTTTGGCCTCGCAGCTTTTGCTAAACCTTCTGGTTAAAAAGGGGATGATGCTGTTGATGATGATGATATGATACATATTGTATTTTAGTGGATTATGGATTGAACGTATATATAACAGATAGCACCATAGAACCTGAAAAAAGTGCGAATACATTATGTATGATCATCTGCCTCATAATCCTGTAACCTGTCTATTTTTTTCGTTGACTGCTCGTAAAATGCTTAAAAGATATAAGACCTCCAAGTAAGTCATGCATATTATTATTATGAGATAACCCGAGATGTTGGACAAACGCATAGACCACGACGGAGCGACAATATTTTATGATACGGTAAAACTGAGTGAGTGAATGAACTGATGCTTGATTTGATGCTAGAAAGTATTGACTTACATGCCAGGTAAAATGGCTTACAAAAAATAATAATACTAGCTTGCATCACATTTTATCTCTCTCGTTCTCTCATGAAGCTTCTCTTACTCTCGTTGTACTGCAGAGTGCAGACCACATCTCGTAGTAGTAGTGCTCAGGGCTGGGCATTATGAGATCACTCGCCTTAAAACAATTCCTCATACGGACGAATGGACCCATTTTTATTTGGTATTTTCCAAACTTCGAGAGTACTAAAAGCAAAGTAAAAAGGATTTGAGGTGAAGTTTGTGTGTTTTGTTGCGTGAGGTTTTCACATCTTTCATTACATCACACCAGCATAGTATACCTAGAAAAGCGATAAGGGCTTACTCGTTTGTTTAAATGCACTTATTCGTTATTGGATTGTTGTGAATACCCCCACACACATCATCCCTTCATATCCTGTGAAGATTATGCTATAATAGTGTGCACTAAATAAATAGTTGAAACGAAGTAATAAGGATTCATTATAAAGGAATGTCTAGAAACATAAAAATATTAGATGGGCGCATAATTAAATCTGTCATGCCTCGTTCAAAGATTTTCGCAAAATTACTTCATTTCATTTTATCCATGTCAGTCATGCGTGACTCCCGTCACCGAGCAATAATATCAATGCAAAATTGTATTTATTTACGTGTTTTGGCTGGTATAGGCTTTCTCCATAGATATGCAGCAAACATTAAATAATTCATTGCAAAACAAATTTTTTTTTTGCAGAAATGAGTTTAAAAGCGAGTAACTTTAATTTTAATACTGATTCATAGTCAAGATATGCAAGTAAAAGTGCATTCAAAAGTGTAACATGTCAAGAATCCATTTCGGGAAAGTTTTACAAATACATTAAAGGCATTTTTGAGGTCACTTGTTCTGTTTCAAGATTTTTATGTATTGCAATAAAATATTTGTTTTTTTTTTAAGTTTGCGATTTCATAAATGAAAAGCACATTTTGTGATCGAATCACGTAGTCTTTATAAGTACGTTTACTACTATAAATGCGTGCAAACATTGATTCTGTTTTAAAAGTAAAATAGATGGTTTGGTAGTAATTTTATATTAATGCACGACATGCAAACGTTGTTCTGAATATTTACTGTCAGACTGCATGTTGATGAACTTGGCTAGGCTAACTGCAGCACTTTACTTTAAATGACTATCCGAGGACGGGTCAAGTTGTTCTTGGGTTTGCTTACTGGTCGGTTGATGTGAAAGCTAGATAGAAACGGCATGTTTTTACTTTAGAAGACGTTGTGAACTTAATCATCTCAAACAAAAGGATACACATAATAATGATAATAAGTAAAGAGAATATTATTCTATACAATTCCCCTACAAAAGTTTTTAATGCTGATAAATTGTAAGAATGTACTAATAAATAACAATTTAATAGCGTTACACCTACATCTACTGACATTAACACCAATCTTGTTTTATTCTCTGGGAGCACTGGTAAATATATTTTGGAGCAATTCAGTTTCACTTAACAGCCGTAATTATTCAATCATCATTCCTTTGATGTAATTCTAGGTAAATCAAAATGATGTGACCATTTTAGTAAATACGCTTATATTCAATAATTGCTTCACTTACAACAGACCCAAAAATCGGCATAGCATACAAACCTTCTCTCTTTGCTTAGCTGAAAAATGGCGAATTTGAGTAAAGAGGATAAAGGATTTTTTTTCTTCAAGAATTGCGTTCTCTTTTAGTTGCATGTATGCATATTATGGTATTGCCTACGGACCGAAGATAAACGAAACTAATTCTAAACGAAAATTAAATGCACATTACTCAATTGTTGTACGAGGAGGAGAGAACCATTTAAAACATTATTTGCAGATGATCATTTTTAAGGAAAACTCACCTCGTAATTCACGATAACCACATTTTCTTCATAATACATAACAGTGCAGAGAGACTATCATCAAACACACCCCTACACTCATGCATCATCCGGACTTGTCAATTTCAATGGGACTACCCAGACCATTAATAAGAATTTAATTAATTTTTGCCAATTTTTATTTACCTCCTCGCAGTAGGTACTTATACGTATCTGCACAGGTAAAGATGCAGTCAATAACTAAAGTATATTACCCATTATTTTTCTCCCAAGACGAAACTCATTTTAAATTTGTCAATGAAATGCTTATACTTTATATGATTATTATGGTTTTACGACGTCACATCTACTCTCCTGTTACTGTTCAAGATTGAATGTTTGCTACAACCTACAAGTCATATTTACAGGAAGGTCCGTGCCGCCAGATTTCATGAACATCGTTTGCCTGTTGTTTACAAAGAAGAAATAGAGTCTAGCAAATTACAAGTTTTTTTACGTCGATAAGAATGTAAGAGGAAGAGGAGTCATTAACAATTTTCATCTGATTGTGATACAGGACCTTCCTATACAGTTTGTTTGGAGGGGTGAACCAGAAAGTTTACTTGTCATAAATTTAATAATAAATTAGCTCCTTACCACCAATGCTTAGTTTTTACTTTTTTCCTGTCCAGTATCCAGAGAGATCAGCCCTGAAAATCTGGTGCATACATTCATCTATCTTAAATATTTACGTTGCTTCCTGTAGACAAAAAGAAAAATTGAGACGCTTTCTCCTTCTCTTTTTAAATAAAACCTCATAAAGCTTGTTTTGTGTAGTGGTTAGCATGCAAATGAGGAAATTTGTATGCAGATCATTGTTCATAATATGCACTCTGATGATCATGATGACGTAGTTACTGTTCCACTTCACTTTGCTCACATTTTTCACTGACCGTACCACCACCAAAACATGGTTTCTTC
>JAQFYG010000411.1:0-31469 GCA_034694325.1 Entomobrya corticalis | reverse complement strand
TTTTTCAGCATCTTTTTTAAGACACTGTGGGACTTAGTCGATTTTTTGAAATTCTTCGATGCCAAATGTTCATTGGGATGGATGGAACTAAGGAAGCTTTTACGCAAACTATTATTTATCACTATTCCTGTTAGAACGTTCAAGGTTCATCCTCATACTAGTTTAGGAGTTAAATTAAGTATTTCATAGGTTGCAATTTACCATTAATGGATTTTACTCAGGATTAATTATCCTGAGTACTTATTTAACGAATGGACCGAAACGACTTGTTGCTTATTTTTTATTTACATATCAGCTAATTCATTTTGACTGTGATGTGTTGCACATAATCAGCCGATCGAGCTTAATAAAGACAAACATGTTTTTTTTTCCTTTTAGCGTGATCATATTTCTACACATGGTTACTTTACATCCATTCAACATGCAACGCTTTTATTTGATTTAGTGAATTGAACAAAATCATATGAATAAATAATCATATTCAATCATAGCCATGTCCTCTGGCTGTATTCAATTTATGTACAAGGAGATTAAGATGGATTAAAGATTTTCGTACAAATAAGTATTTAAATATGATTAGAATGATTTAAAAGAATACCATAATGTGTAAGTAGTTCCTTTAGTTTGTACACAATGCAAGGTTTTTCTTTTCTTTCAACACCGCACCGTTAAGAGACGTGTGTTGTACTTTTAAAACAATGACAAATCACCATGGCTTCTTTCAATGATACTTCCAATGCTGCATCATCATCGTTTTTGATGGTGATGATGTGATGAGCAAAAATTATTATCAACAAATGGCGAAAATTGCTGGACAAATATTTTTGCCGCTCATCAACAGACTCCCCTCAGCGATATTGAATGTAATTGCTAATGAAAATCTTTTTTTTCCGATTCTAATACAAACATCTACTCAGCGATGACAACGCCCAAAGCAATTACTTTTTCCATGGATATAATTATGGCCATATGGTTACATTGCAAATAATATATGTATTAGAGACACGTCCAATCTACTAGCCAAGACATTTCTCTTTCATTTATCATCCATCTTGAAAAAATTCCAAGTTTGTAGTCGTCCAGCCTGCTAAATAAATAACACGTCATAAAATAAAACTTCCAACTACACAAGTGCAAAATTGCCGAGTGTATTTACACCACAAAGGAGTTAAACAACCAGGTTTTCAGGATTTCAAAAAAGATGAGCAGCTGCAAAACGAAATGATGATGAGGGCTACATTATACCGATCGAATAAAAAAGTGCTGCTAATTCAGAAAAATTCTCCAGTTTCATCATGAAATACACTGCCAAAGTCGGAGTAAAAAAGTAGCTACAGGACAATAACATTTATGCCAAACATTTACGGATGCTTACAGAAAATGACAAAATTTATACGGCATAAAAGGTAAAGCATATAAAGTAATCAAGTGTTACATAATAAAATTCAATCCCCTTTGATGAGATGGAGTTCAGAAAACTGAAATCTGAACACATCGGCACATGGCACATTTTATTCCATCCAGGAGAAGCAGTTACCACCAACTACATACAAAAACGAAAAATCTGAAATCCACTTTAGTTGGAGTTGAACCATCATCACATTACCTCAACACATGTATTTTTTTGCTTTTTAGAGATGATGGTTTGTTTTAATGCTCGTGAGTAATGCTGAGTACATCAATACTTGCCAACAACAGTCCGTAGCTTAGTCTGCACTGTAGTTTTTATGATGAAAGTGGTTTTTGCACATTGTAATTCATTAGAGCAGTAGTGCCAGTTGTTGTTGTAGACGAAAGAAATAATATTAAAAAACTTGATTTTTGTATTATAGGCAAGCAAGTTTCTGACTTGCTTGATCTTATTATTACCCCCACATTACAATCATAACAAACAACTCCTGCTGTAGATCTACTAAAATTCTTGATTTTTGCCTATTTTTTGTATCAAACCATCCATTTTTAAACAAATGGATTACATCAGTCAGTTAAAAATCATAGATGCTCAAAAATGGCAACATGTCAACACACGCTGCACAACACATAAACCATTTTCACAATATCAAATAAATAGGTAGGTACACTCTAAAAAACAATTACCATTTTATGTACGCCTGAGCTGAGTAGTGTGAGTATAGTTTGTAGTATTGTTGTAGTTGATGTTATCTAGTCACAGCATAATTTAATATTCGACTCATGCACTTTTTTGTACCACTACTTCACCACCATCCCCGACCACTACACTCCTAAAAAACTAAATACTTACCAGTTAGAAAATATTTACTTTTTACTGCATAATATGCGTCTTGCTCACTTTGTAAGAAACAGTTACATGTTGCAAGTGTTTACATAACTACTCAGTATCCCTCATACAACAGTAAAAGATTAAATACTTATGGGATGAGTGAGGAGATGAGAGAGAAGATTAAATATCACGGTCAGAGAGAAGAGTAATCTTGAACTTACTTATTTTTTGATCTTCTTTTTCTTTCCTGCAGATGCTATTTTACTTTACAAAGACGTATCTGCACTGCTCACTTTGTTGTCTGTCTTAAATATTCGCAATGTTCGTGCACAAAGGATAAATATAACCAACCGAAAATATCACACAGATTTGATTTAATGCTTTTAAAAATGCAGCTAATGTGCGATGATTGTACTAACATAGTAACTTACAAAACACTCTTTTCCTTTTATGCAATTCTTGAATTACTTTTTCAAGCAGTTTAGCAGAAAATTAACAAGGTTATATACTACATTATTTTCCTGAATTTGGGTAATTCACTGAATAACCATTAAAGTAATATTTCTCACAGTAAGAACTACCTTTTGAACGTAGGCAAATATAATTTTTTAGAGATCTGAAGATTAACCAACAATCAAAATCCTTTCAAAATCTCATAGTGTTTTATTTGTTTGTACTTTTATAAATTTTGTACTTTGCCGGTAACAGCAGCGGGTAGAAAATGATTAAATCTTTTTGCGGACGGGAGAATCATACACAGATAACAAAGCTAAAAGCAAGTGGTTATGTTGATACGTATTTTCAGCGTAGTGGCCACAGGTTGGTTTTTTCTTCTCTATCCAAACTTACTACTACACACATTTTGCACACTACTGACACTACCCTCTTTCTACTTACTTACATCAACTTGTTGTTTCTTAAGATAACTTCTTTTTGTTTAGAAATCCAATCCCTGAATAAATGATTATGTTGCTTATTATTAATATATTTTTGACGTCATAATCGTAATAATGTTAAAAATAATGCCTTGATACTACCGCCGACACAGTCATTTTTGTCTGCATGAGAATTTTGAGATAGGCATTTTATATTATTTAATCTTCTAGGTTGTCGCTCTTTACTTACTTATCTCCTTTCCTTTTATATATTTTACTATGATTCCATGACACTCATCAACATCATCTTCATCTCGTAGGAGTGTAAAACTACAAAGTAAGCAATGACATAGGATCCCGTCGTCCCATTCCGAGCGGTTTGTGCTGATGATGGACCTTTAAAAGAAAGCCGTGTCTCACGACTATCCTACAATTCCTACAAAGTCACGATAACAATACACTGCAGGAAAAGAAGACATAGAAAATGGCAAAGTATACCATTTAACTTTTTTTAACTCATTGAAGTAATAATGATGATGCTGCGCGTTAATAAATAAAAAAGATCTTAATAAAATGTGCACACACATTCAATCTATAAAATATATGTTATATTATAAGCAGTGTATATGTATACAGTCGCTGCAGCTTCGGAAAAAGTGTAAACTGAAAAACTAAATGTGAGTGTGTCAGTAGTAGTAGTATTTGTGGTAACATACTGAAGAAGGTAAAGGAGGAAAGAATAAAAAACCTATATTACTACTGGTTTCGTTATTTTACTGTCATAGTTATTATGATGCTTGGTGATTATAAAGTTGAGAAAAAGATGAAACATCAAAAAATATTATTCTGTAACGGGCCAAGTTCATGGCGTTTCGTCTTGTAAAGACCGACTCATAGATATCTTATTCTTACAGTTACCTCTGTACCTATGGTAATAAAAGTAAATGCAAATAGATATTTCAAAAGTTAGAGTATTAAAGATGTTAATATTATTATAGGAGTATTGCAGATAGTATCTGTATTATATTGTCATTCACCTTAACGTGTACACTTGGCAGATAAACTTGTAAGGAAAGTTTAGTAGCTATATATGGCTTTCGTAGGGAGTTTTTATCGGTGTTAAAACTTCCAATAATTGATATAAGCTCTAGAAAATTGATAGTCGACGTTTGAGATGTCATTTAGTTATGTGTTGTGTATGATGTATATTGTTAAATAGCTACTGAACTGAGCACATGTGTTCTTTTGCCATATAGCCTGCAATAAAATGTGCCAATGAATACATTGAAGTGTGTTCAAAAAATGGAAGGGTACGTTTAATATCTTTCTACATCAAAAAATGTTCGTTAATTTTTTATGTAAAACACGGAATGAAAAGTGGCTAAAGTAAAACTAAGCTGCTGGAAGTTGTTAAAGCGAAAGTGGAAGGAGGAGGATAATCGAATACTATAATGTTTAATGTTCTCCACCATATCTCTCAATAAAACATTTTATGTTTTGCTTTAGATATGCTAAGTTTAACTTGCTCATTACGTTAACAACTTCGAAATTAGGGATATGATCTGAACCGTGGACCGTGGAGCGATGCAGTATGCAAAGATAAACTGTAAATGTCTTTTTACTGCTCGACTCGACTGCTGACGTCTTCATTAAGTGCTTAATTTTTGTCTAGTAAATAGGCTAAGCAGTCATACGGATAAATACTTTGTAACTTTGTACTCCCTTTATTTCTCTCTTGCTACATTTGATTGCCTACTTTACATGATTTATACATGGATAGTGACATGACACACGGTTACATTTGCTACTCATCAATGCAAGTAGCAGTACTGATTGGATTATAGACTATAGAATATTTTAAATCAGTTTTTTAAACAAGTCATACTTCTGGGAAATAATTTTGCTAAACTGTCAATGATTATTTTCATCGTCGGTCGTCAGAGACATGATCATTCGTCAGAATGAAATTTGATGTAATGATTTGTGGGAGGGAGGATACTTTGGTAGACGGGTTTCGTGTATACGAAATTATTAAGGGTCAACTTTGATGCAACTAATTAAGAAAGAAACGAGATAATGTTTTAACAATGCAGTAACAATAGCATAACAGTTTCGTTCATCTTGCATTTTGCCTTGTCAAGACGACCAATGAACCTGTCTGTTCAATTCTACTGCATTCGTTTAAGAACGCAAGCGATTAAAACTTAATATTTGGTTTGGTTGACTGTCTGATTCCATATAGCAATAGATTCAGTAAAAAACTTCGTTTCGCCACTTTTGCAAGCGTGTTGGGCAAATATTTAGTCTATCATCATCTTTTTCATTTCTGTTATTGTTTTCATTATGATTGTTATTGTACAACATAATATGACTGACGATTATAAGTTTCATCTCAGACAAAATGATTATGATTATTAGATACCAGTATTTTTTAAATATATGCCGCAGCAAGTAGTTAGTACAACCAAATGAACTAGACTCAGTCAGTTAGACGAAGTTGATTTTCAGTATTTTCTTATGAACTTTTAAAATATATTTTTTCTTGACTAGAAAGAGAGGGAAAAATTAGCACTTTATTAGTAGGAGCATGACTTAAAGGTAAGCATAACTGTTCATGATTGATTGCTTGATTTTACTACTTTTTACTATCTGCAATGATTTATACATGGCTTATATATGAACATCAAGTTATGCTACTACCGTATGATGATTCCTTTTGTTTGATGTTGATTACGTGTGAGTGCTATGGAGCATTTTTTTACAAATAACCAAAAGAAGAAACGAAGACAGACAGGCAGAGAGATATCCGTGTGCTATCATCATCATTATTGCAGATGCCAAGTCAAGTAATATAATTTAGCAAACAAGGAGCATGTAAAACAGGAATGAAAATTCTCTTTCTTCATTGTATATGTCTTTCGTCGTTTTCTTTCTAGCTAGCAAAACCTTTTCATGTTCAAGTGACAAGTTAATTAATTGATGCAAACAAATGCATCAATATACGAGGATTCCGATTCCTGTTCCATGCTCGGCTACAAACAACTTTGTTTTTCATTCGACTTGTCTGGAAACTGTCGACTAATCTACTCCAACACTCCAAATATTTAGATGGAGTTAAAATGCTCCTCGCAGGATAGTATCTGGATAGCAGATACGTAGTAGGTAGATAAAGCAACATAAGCATATACGTAAAACGAAAGACACGATACAATAGTCACACTATTTTGTATGAATTCTGAATAGATCAAGAAAGTGAAAGAAACCAATTAGAAATGAAGCAAGCAAGAGAGCTTTATCCACTTTGTTTCCGGGAGACACGAAATCTTTTGAGATGTAGATAGATACTAGGTCGGTACAAACCCTACTAGCTTAGCTTTCTTTGTAAAAAAGTAACAACGCCACCATCAATTTCTTCTTTGAGTGGGCGAAAAACGCAGGAACGAGAAAGGAATGAGAAATAGACAAACAGAAACAGCAATTGAAATGTAAGCATTTTCACGAAACATGGGAAATCGAAACATGTGGCAGGAAATTCTATATTTTTTAGTTTACAAACACATAAAATCTTGTAGTATGACCAAGGTACAAGAATCCATGCAAACGTACAACGGGCTCAAGGGAATGGAAATGCTCCGTCGACGAATTTCGGGTACCTTATAAAAAGGAAAAGTAGCATGGCAAAAGTAGGAAAATGACAAATCCTATGGTTTTGTTAAGCATGGGGATTACACTGGAAATATAATAGACCGATAAGAGTACACGTTCCATCAAAAAAGTTTTGCCGAAAATCCAATTATTCTGGCTGTACAAGTGTACTTATATTCGTGGAGCGATCAGTATTAGATGATAAAGGTATCAATTTATTGACGATGATGATGATGATGGAAAAGACAGCCATCAACTATGTAGAAGCAAATCCCAGCACGAGAGGAATTTGCACAAATCCGTAGAATGCGAGTTGTTTTTCTTTCAAATGTGGTTAAGCCTATTATTCCTAAAGACTTTCCCCTTGACTGAAGAGGTCACTTTTAGGGACTGCAACGTGCCAAGAAAGAGGTTGCGCAATGATAACACTAGGAACAGGTGCAACCTCAATTATCAGTATCCCCCAGTCCCTGTATATTCTCTTGGCTTCAGCAGAATAACAAAATAAATATCAAATTTTAATGCAACACATTAATTATATCAAGACGAATTGTACAGAGATATGCTTGGATTGTCATCCGAAAAAGAACTATGGATTATGAATTAGCAGATGGTAATAACTTCAGTAAAAGATGGAACGTAATCCAATTGTTCATTGTCGCCAATCCCCAATGGAGTCACTATTGGATGTTGATATGAAGGCACAGTTTTTTTGAATGACATTGCATGAACTAACTGCACCTGCTTCCAATTAATACATATAGGTATTTTCTCTGTAGCAAATGCAAGTTTTATGAAATGTCACCAATCTTTCATCAAAAATTGCACTAATTAGAAAAGACTAGGAATGTTTTGAAGGTACAGAGCAAAAATGTGAATTGGTGTGATGACGAAGCCCGCTACTACAACATAAAGTATATAAATTAATAAAATTAATGATGACGATGATAAGTTTACGTATGCAATTGTGTAACGTACTTTCATAGTGAACTTGTTTGAGCATCAGATAATCACATTTTTGGTCGTCATCGATCAACACCACTTATTGCCAAGAGTTGCTAGTTGCTACACGCTCACTAAATATGCAAATTCAGCCTGTTTGGGTACTCCCGTCGAAGCAACCTTCAGTTAAGATTACTCGGTATCGGTGACAGTTTTTAAAACTTTTTTATTTCAAGTATGCGCTAATCTAGCATTTAACTACGACGTTGAGTAATGCAAAATGCTGCAGCATTGAAGACGTAGTTTATTAAAAATTCGTTAAAATTTATAATAGTTCACGATGTAAAGTTAGCTGCGACAGCGGCAAAACATCTTTCCTTTTCTGAATGTCATCGATTGCAAAATTCTGAATTGCATGAGCGTATTGATTATCATTTTATCATGCTGATGAGTAGAGGAGGAGGTTAGCTGTTGGCGTCCGCGTGGACAGTTGATTACATGTAAGAATCTTAGTGATGTTATGATGTTTTCATTATGGATGATTATCTTAGGACGTACTTGAATACTCGAAAGAATACACTTTGAAATTGTTGTATTATCTATATATCAGTTTACCCATTAAAATTGCAGTGAAATTTCTAGCGACAACTACCGCTGACAGATTTTAACGAACCTGGTCAATTTATAGTTACACTTTATATGAAAGAGTTATGTTTCAAAAAATCAATAGTTATCTATGGGTAGAACACAACATAAAAAAACAATGTTATGTTTGATTAACGAGAAGGGTTAACTATGCGTTCACCTTAACAGCTATCTGTAAAATAAAAAAGTCACCTACTAACTAGTGACAATTTTTTTCTCCTGTAACGCCTATGTCAATTGTTACGACACATGCAGTACAAATAAAAAGACACTAATATCAATAAATTTGCTATCACAAAAGCAGTATATTTTATAGCTAGAAACGTGCAAACATTTGCTTACAAGTTAATGTACTAATACAGTGACACAGTGTCTAGTTTTATAGTGCAGCCAGTCCATGATTATCAGGGAAGCGTTTTAACTGTTATAGTTTACTACTTACTAGTAGTAAGTCCGGCAATCATAATATTATTGTTTCTTATTATCATACATTTATTGTGCATTCCACTCCTTTTTTTATTATATTTGCAACATCATCATCAGTTTTTGCAATAATGATTACTACGGTTATTGTTGTTGACGATGATATCGAACATTGCAAATCAGCAACTTACAAACCAACGCCCTTGCAAGCGAACAACCCCACATAACTTGACCATTATAATATATATATAATACATAAGGAAAAGAAAAACTTGAACATGCATCAAGAGCCTCTTTGTTTTTCATCAAATTAAATTATTTTTATAAGATTAACAAAGAAACAGGTACATCGTTTAGTTACAACGGTAAAAGCTATTACTTGAGTGGAACATAATAAAATATTAATTTAGCAGTACACTGGCGCGGCAGCAATACGGTGTTTGATTTCAATGAACTTGAACGGTCTTATCGTGTAAGAATATGCATTACCAGTAAGATCCTGTTGTAATATTGAATGACGAAGATATTATGAAGCAATTTTACAAAATTATAGATTTAATTTTTGAAATAGTGTCAACGTCAACTTGTCATTGTGAAACTTGACTGTCACAATTATGCTATAAGATCATATTGTGAGATTTTGCTAGCTAACCAATATACTGGATTTAATACAAAATGCATTTTCAACATAGTAACCAAATAGTTTTCAAAATATGTTTTGATTACTACAGTATAAAATACACAATGGCAACATTGGTTGAAATGGCGAAGGGCAAAATGAAGCTAAATATATAACAAAATGATAATCCAGGATTAACAAATTTCTATCCAGTGCAATCTTTTAGTCGACTTGTTTCAAGTTTCAAATAAAAACGAAAAATTCAGCAGGAAAAGGATCCAATCTTTTTCTGAGGTGTGACAAAAATAGCTTTTGAGATGCTGGAGCATAGTTATAGATGGAGTTTTGACAAGTACCGACAACGCCACGACAAGAAAAAGTAGAAAATATCGTGTGGCACCAAGAGCAACAACAAAAAAGAAACGCGATACTAAACATGAAACACATAACCAAATGTGTGGGTGGGTGAAACGCGTAGATACGTATTTACTAACAAGTAATGCGTCTTATAAACAAGCCAAATGCTTCTACTTTTTCCATCATTAAAATCATAAGAAGGTTTCAATAACCGAATAATAAAGTGATCGCCAAAAATTCAAAAATCCGATGATAAGATGCTCGTAATTTAATGCAAACTTGTAAACATTTTTACACTAACTGATCCAATTCCAGTTTCGAAAGGGTTAGATCAATACATAGTATGATGTTAGTGTTTATATGCTATATGGCGACGTTACTATAAAACTAGTACATATATAATTTTTATATTTCTGCATTGCACTGAACAAGATATCCATAAGTGTGCAGTCTCAAACTATGGAAAGATTCAACTTTACGGTTACAACGAAAAGGATGCAACGACAAGAACAAGACGACAACCACTTTTATTTTAAAACAGCCAGCAGCTATTGCGTTACTTCCGGACATGAAAAATACATAAAAGTTTTACGATGGTCTGACTTGGATTTTTGACACGAGAAAAATATCTAGCGGAAACGTTCCAAAATGTCTCCATTTTCTAATTTCCAGTTTCAAATGCAGGGAACTTTTTCGGGAAAATAGAAATCGATAAGGTTCGTTTCTCCTACAACTTATAACTTTACATTATAGGTTTCATCATCATCGATGGTCCCGTCGTACCGTATGACAGAGAGCTCCCAAAAGTAAGCTCAATGCAAGCTTACAGAATTAGAATGATCAGTAATGTAATGTAATATTTGAGTTTCAGTAGTTTCAACTTCTTATATTTGTTGTGTCGTATACAAAAATGCTCGAACAAAGTGCGAAAAGAAAATGATCTATATTTGTAGTCATAGTCATCGTACATTCTTCATTCTTCTGCTACTGATAGCTGCTCCGTGTGAATGCTGTCGACCGACTCGATCGATGACAAACTTACGCGTACACGTACAGAGTTACAGATACTGACACATCCTAGACGCAACATCGACAATCTTTGATCATCACTTGAATTGAAAAATTCCTCCGGACAACGGACAATATATTGCCATTTCTTTCATCAGCCGTTAGTTTTGTCAGGAGAGTATAAAAGATGCCGAAATCGAATTGAAAATGACGGCGACAAGGGAATCTAACTTTGTATTTTCAACTTTAGTTATTCTTTTTCAATCGTAACCATTGTCAATTGATAATATGTAATTGTACATACTCTGAAAGTTGACTAAACCAAGTGTTGGTGCAAAAACAAAAACTTTTACACAGTCCTTTTTAGAAACTTTGATCTGATGGAATCAGTTGAAGAAGATCTAAATCAAAATTCATTCTTTCCTTTCCCTGATTTTTATTGGCAAATATTTTATGCAATTTTTATAGACCCAGTCTGTCGCAAGATAGGTACACCGCCACGCCATACTATCAACCAACGTCGCCATGATATGATGCACTCAGTGGTTTCCTCAGTTCTGTAAACTGTTATGTATTATTTATGCCATCATCGCCATCCGAATAACTCCTTTTGTCTGCAACAGTTATATTTCGATAAAGTTGATGATGCATTCCCAATTTCCATCGTCATTTTACTACCCATAATAATAATGCATCAGCACCGTTTTCCTCTTTTGGGTAGGCAAACCAAATCAAACCAAGCCTTTCATGCAATGTACCTCAGTTTAGTGTTTCAAAAGCTATTTGTTAAAAATAAATATCATTCAAACATCAGAATGATCAAACAGCGAGCATACAAATTCGAAACAATATTACCCATGTGGTCTTTAGATGATCAGAGTAAGTGTGAAGTTATCTTAATCAGAAAAGTTAATAGGCTTACAGTAAATTCGAATACTTGTATTTGATAAAAAATATTACCTAATAAAATCTACTCTATAAACGAGCGATCAAGAAATGCAAATTCAAATAACCATTGTAAAAATACAAAAACGGGCATCGGAGAACTCGAACGTTGTCGTTAAGACTTCAGAGTTCAGTGAGAGATGAGAAGAGTGGTTGCAGAAAGGATTGAATTTTGCTCATACTCCACCTGCTAGCAGCCAAGCCATAGCCAGCGAGATGCGCAAAGTGACTCTTTTTGTGTCTTCAACAAACCAGTCAATCCTTACTCTTCTTTCTACCCACGCATAAAGCAAACAACAAAATACTTATGTCTTTCTTGAAGTAGAATCATGAAGATGATGTGATGACTTTACGGCGCAACGAACTATTCAAATAAATGCTGTAGTTAGCAAAGTGAAGTGGACATCATAGGCAATCAGCTACTCGTCGTTGTTTTATTTAGTTGAGCTCCTTTAACCCTCCCACCTTAACTATTCTTGATGTGATTATTGTAACGAAAACCCATAAAAATGTGTCAAAGATGATGCCATAATCCACCAAACTTGACCAAACTCTGCCTATAAATATCATGATTATTTGACAGTGTATATACTAAAATCCGTGTGACAAATAAAAAGGTCCCATCTTATGTTGTGCAATTCAATAATTATAAGTAAAATTATTTGAAAATATCAAAGACATCTTTATATATTTAAAAAATCACTTACTTTTAAAAAGATCCCAAGGACAGATCGTCCACTATGTAGTTTCAGCTCAATTAATAAAGTGATATTATAATTTGGTTATCAAAATCCGTGAACAGGACACAACACGTCACAGGTCACCCTGTTCTGGTTACATCACACTAGCAGAGAGTGAAGGTCGATGATAATGTTATCTGCTGACATTAATCAATTGCATACTGTTTTTCTAAACTGTAAAAATGAAGAAAAATACAAATTTCTTAATGTTGTCTCTATCTAATTCTAACTAAAAGTCACTGGATTTCAATTTCAAAATGTCAACATAAAGAACTCTTTTCATCAGAATGCAATTACTTTTAAACTCAATGAGTTGTTGTTTATATCTAAATTGCTTAAATCAAAAGAAAACATGGACTATCAAAATCAAGATGTCAAACGTGGTTTTGGTTTGACAATTCTGATCCAAGAAGGCGAAGGTTAATAAATAAATCTATAAACTTTTAACCTATTCAAGTTGAATTATATACTGGATTAAACTATTAACCAGTCATTCAAAATGTACTTGATATCGATATCACCAATGGTAAAGTTCACTTCACAGAGTTTCCAGCAGTTTATTAATCAGCATACTTTTTCAAATAGAATACACAGAAATTTTCAGTTTCATTAGTTAACTAACAACTATAAAGCGTTCCAGTCTACTAAAGTCTACTTTACGCTTCCATGCAGTTATTGGTTTAACGGCTGACTGATTGATTCCAAGAAGCGGCGTTCTGCTTCCGCACTACCACCAAATTTTTCTCTTTTTTTTCGTTTATCACTCTATTATTGCCATTCTTTCAATTTCTTTCCTTCTCTCTATTATTAACTGGCTGTGCGGTTCTTTTCCGACTGCAACTTGCTATATTTATCGACTTTTTCTCTCGTTTTCCATTTTTTCTCCAGAGCAACCACAATAAACAAAGCAACCGCTTTTCCACACGGTTGATGATGATGTGATGGGAATGCTATTATTTATTTATTTGTTTACCTTTCTTCGACAATTCATAAAATTACGTAAAGAGAGCAGACAGAAAAACCTCTCTAACATCTGCATACGATTTACTCTTCAACAACCAAAAACAAAACAAAAGCTTTTGTGTATTTCAGCACTCAATCAAATCCAAGAAGATCATAAAAACGAATTTCGTTCTTTACTATCGCCGTTGATTATGGGATTCGGTGTCGGTGTGTATGATTCGACCACAGCACAATAAAGATAATGACAAAAATGTTCGAAAGTATTTTCCTAGGTCCTAATAACTTTTGTTTTGAAACACTTATTCTCCACGCTCCTTTTAGATAACCACGTTAACCTTTTTACACAGTTTTATAAACACAACGAAACTTGCAATGAATTGTTTGCTGTTGTCGTGTTATTTATGTCAGTACAATAATAACAATATCGAAAAAAGAGAATTATTACTATGCATTTAGGTAATGGGTAGGTCGGTATTTTTATTTATTTATTCCTCTTTTTCCTAGCTCTTCTGCTCTGGTGTGTATGCCGTATGCATAATTTTGTTGAAAAATAAACCTGCACAGCCTTAACTGCTTTCAAAAAAAGCGTCAGCGTCACCACCAACAACGATGAATTAGTACTGCTTTGCTTGCAGACGTAAAACAGACTGACTGACTTTTGCCCAACAACAGAGCTTCACTAGTTCTGTCTTTTTTTTTCTTCTCGCGTTTTTGTTCAGATTATTCATAAAAAGCCTACTACAACAAGCTGTAAAGAAGCAAAAGCAAGTAAGCAGGAGCTAGCTACTCGGCAATGGCAGGCAACGGCAAGACAGCGAGGAAACTTACTTCTCTACTAGCTAGGTATTCAAATTCGACTTCAACTTACAAGTTACTTGTTAGTACGTTGCATTTTGGTTGCTTAGTTTTTTGGTTAGTTGATAGTTTGTAGTTAGTAGATTCCATTTACAATTTTCCAACCAAATAGATTTCATGATGTACTCACAAACTGCAAGTGAGCATTTTTATATTATGATGACGACTTTTGTACTTGCAGTGTGTGTAGTCTGTTCGCCTCCTCAGCTTTTTAGTTTTTTATTTGGTCCATGCAATGAAAATGCCAATTTTGTTGTGTGTAAAGAGCTTTTGGAAAAGAAGGTGACTAAATTCGATGTGTCATAATTCTTACAACAAATATCTCCGAAATGAAATAAAGGTTTTATTTGAAATAGAGCAATTATTTGGAGGCGGTTCACTTTTTATAACAACTTTTTGAAGTTTTGCGGTATGTAGTTTTTAATGTAAATCGATAAAGGCTTCCAAAATGTACGTAATGACAATTTTTAAGTGGTCCTCAGTGCCCAAATTTTTCCGTGGCCACTTCCGGTTGAGCGATAGGGACTGAAACTGAAATAATGAAAAATGGTGTGACAACTATTGCTGAAATTTTTATACATGGCAGCCATTTCCAATGTCCCTTATACTTTCGAATACATTTTGGAAGCCTTTATAAAAAAAACTACACTCCACAAAAATGTCAAAAAGTGAACCGCCTCCAAATAATTGCTCATAGCATTAAGTATAGATTTTAAAACAAATGCATCAAATATTCAACCAGTATTATTGTATAGTATTTACATAATATTGAGATTTCTTAAATGCATGATGTATATCGAAAATGAAATGGGATATAATGCTTGGTGTGTATTCATGGAGAAATGTTGCTACTATGGTTAAAATTTTAATGAATGACAAACTTCAATGTAAAATTATTAAACAATCAGGTAGATCCGTAAGAACGGCAAAATTTAAAATTCGAAATGAGCTATAACTCTGTTGCTGATTAGCAATGAAACTGGAATTATGGTATGTTTCATGTGGTCACCTTCTTTTCCGAAAGCTCTTTACGTGTGTTTGTGTGTGCTGCTTTACCAGCCACAAACTCTGCAAATAAAAATTATTTCAAAACGACCGAATAACAAACAAGCCAGCCTATTTCATATTTCGTTTAGTTGTGTCATGCACACTTATCTACCTATATTTTTTTATAAAAAGCACATCGTCATTGGGGTTGCATGTGTGCGGATATTTGATAAATGCGTGTGTTGTTATGATTATTACTATTACTATTATTAGTAACTAGAGTAGATGCATTATAATGTTACCGTGTCTGTTCGTCCGACCAATGTCTTCCGAACGTAGGGACGGACTTTTTCGAACTTTGAATTTCAATCCCTCCAAGGGACAGTGGGTGTCAAACAAGCTCTGAGCTCTCATGCTTACACGGAAATTTCTTTATTGATGATATTGATACCGGAGGCAAAGCTGATCAACCTTTATGAATTTATCATGGGTCAAATCATAGGGAGGTTACCTAGCTTGGGGAAGTGTTTTTTCACTGGAATCGACAGTTTTGCCATATAGCTACGCTACTTTGGTACAACCGAAGTACCGGTTTTATTATTATGTGTATGCATTTTTTTCATGTTATGTTTTGACTACTGTCGACTGTGATGATGACAAAGACATATATACATTCATACATTTACACAATACCCGCATAGGTCAATATTTAAAATAATATATAACACTTTTTATAGAGAGGTGAGTGGTAAGCAAGCATTGTTATTATTGTGTGTATGAAATATATGGTCTCATGGTGGGTCTGACTGACTGACTGAGTGAGAGGTGAGAAAGCCGACGAGAATGACGAAGTGGTTTAGATTAGTAGAGTTGTGTGTGTCTGTGTGTATAGATTTTGGGGAGACCAAAACCAAACATGCTGTTGGTAGTGGTTGTAGTAGTGACTGACTATTGAATATGACAAAAAATGTGCATACTTTTTAAAAATCTATGCAAAGTAGTAATAGCTTTAAGATGAAGAGAAGGAGAGAATCAGAACTATCAGAAGAACAGGCCATGCAGAGCGAGAGGCGACAGGCAAACCATATTTCTCATTCCATGTTCATTTCGTATTATTCCATCCATCCACTGCAACTTACTCCCTGCCACCATTCCAGCGTTGTGCCACCGTAATATCACATACCTAGTTACTCTTCTCCACACATAGCGTAGAATCTTTGTAATAAAAAGTTGTACTTATAAATTTTCTCTCTCTCTCTCTCTATTTCATGTTGACTATATGGGAAACGAGGAGAACATATTTGACAACAACAGAATCTGTTATGTTCCGTATTTTTACTTTTCTGTAAGGAGAAGAGGAGAAAATGGTTAGGAAAGGGAGAGCAAAAAAGACTCGGTAACTTCTTCCCTCGAAGTGGTACTACCAGTTAAGTTGTGGTGATGGTAGTCTTTTTGCTCACAGACTCTTTTTCTTTTCCACTTTTACTCAGAGTTTCCTTCAACACACCATCATCGTCATGATTGTGATGGTGGTGGTGGCGGTGATCGTCAGTAGAGAAGAAACTTGAGTTGAAGTTGAAAGTAGTAAGTATATTATGGAGGAATCTTTCCCTATGGCTGCATATATTTAAGCTGGGTAGAGTGTTCTTACAATAGTATGTAGGTGGCACATTGTAGTAAGCTGTGTAGTAGAGGTGGATGGATAGAAAATAGAAGACCAAAGGGTGATGTTTTTTCTGCTTGTATAAATAGGATCATGGGTAGTTTTAGTAGTAGCCGAATGAAAAGCAGTATGAAGTGGAAGGAAGAAGGAAGGAGCATTTCAGTGTAATGGAAGCGTTGTGAGTACAACTGTGTGTGTGCAGTTGAAGCGGCCGTCATAACCGTACCATTATGGCATGTCCATGGTGACGGTGGCAGAAAAGCAGCAGCGGCTATGATGATATGATGATGGTGGTATATGGAAAAGCCTGTTCAGAGGGCAATGGATAAGGAGAATATTTTTTTCTTCCTTGTTCGATTTTTACTCCTTGTTACTTAGAATATCCAAAGGATATAGTGTACACACATATAAACATTCATTTTCTAAGCGTTGCTTTTTCGCATCAACTGAGTTTGTTCTTATAGTCTCTGACGCGACATTGCGTTGTTCTTGCATACATGGAGGGATCAAAAAGCACTTAAACCTCCAAGTAAATATGGCACGTTGTTATAAGAAGGAAGCATGGTGGTAGATTATGGATAGATGCAAAAACGGAAAGAAAATGAATGAACGAGGGAGAGAATGCGTGCATGCTACAGTAAGAAAATAAGATGGTGATGGTGGTGGATATGGAGGTAAAGAGAAGAGTAGTTGAAGAAGAAACAATGGCAAGAATTTCTTTTGAATTTAGTAAGATGAAAGAAAGGCGAAGTTTATTCAGACGAAATGACTTTAGTTTAAGTAAACGATTGAATGAAAGGAAACTCTGTCAAGCTGGCTGGCATTCATCTCTATCTATAGCCGTATAATACAGTTACGTTATGTAATGAATGTAATGCATGTACTTTTCGCATTATGTGACTTGTTAGCTACTTAAGTACGATATAGTCCTCTCTTTATAAGTCGCAGCTCATTTCCGCTCGTTTCTGTATTTTGCAGGTATTTTCCCCTCTTCTTATTAAACAGTTTCACAGTTTTCTTCTAGATGAAAAGAGTCTCATTATAATTACGACAAGAAACTACGGCGCACCTTCCTTGGCTTAAGTAATAAAGTATGTAAGTTCCTTTTACTCGTATGAGATGAAAATGGATGAAATAAAAGGATAAAAAAGATGAAAGAATGAGTCACGGTTTTATCGTATTTTTAATTCTTAAATACTTACCTGGCTGTGCAAAAGTGCCTTTAAAAAAATTCACAAAGGTAGGGAAGTATCGGGACAGGAGAGCTTATTGAGTATTTCTACATTCTATTGAATATTTTAGCTTTTTTCAACGATAAGAACCCTTTGATCGACAAAAAAGTTTTGCTCCACAAAATGTGGTAGATGGGTAGGTCAATAACAAAGCTGAATGCTGAATACGCATAAAGAAGTTCATTATCGTATCTCAAAGAGCGATGTGATCATGTGACGACAGAAAAGAGTCATTATCCTTCGCAGAAATGAACTGAAAAAAACTTATTTTGTACTTTGTACCACTTTAATTTAAAGGGTTATTTGTTAAAATAAGCATATATGTAAGTGGGCACATATGTTGGGTTATCATCAGCAGATGCGTACAAAATTTAATTATTACCCTTCGACGTCTTCGTCGTAGGTCATAAACTCTACTCTCCTTGCTGTCGCGGTAAAAAATTTAGAAAATAAGTTTCGGACCACTTTAGTTAAGTAGATTTACTGACATTGCCTAGAGCGGCCTAAATTTGAGTGCACACTTAATTGGTGTCATTTCTAAACTTTGCAAGCAAATCACCTTGGAGGCAAAAAAGTGCATCATGTAATATATGAAGTAGGCAACATTTATGCGCATGCATGACTGTATACCCAATTTGGTCAGTATTTTTTTAAATACATAAATAATTTAGCACACACGATGACGGCGGTTCTAAAAGCTTATCAAGTAACCACACAGAAAACTGATTCGATTTTAAATGCATGCCTGCATATTATATATAATGATGATGATGAATTATTTGCACGAGAATGGGACAGTTGGTCGGAGCATATTGTAAATACAGCGTTTCTCAGAAAATATCACACAAATATTGGTCCAATTCATTGACATACCAACTATTTATGTATTTTATTGATTTGTAACTGTAGAACAGTATCTATTCTGCTATTTGTGGATTCTTGCCGAGTAGCCAGATTCTCTGTGCAAGCCTTAATTTCTAAGTACAAACCAGCAAACTTCATTTTGAAAAAGTTAGTGAAAGTCAGAATTGTAAACCGTCCAATCGGCCAATTTTCTAGAATCATGTGTGTATTGATTATACTGACCAGTGTGATTATTATATGAAATATGTGTGCTAATTCAAAAAAATATCAATAATAGAACCATGTATACTTTGTTGCTTCGTCATCCTAATGATCAAGTAAACTTAACTGTCAATAATAATATTCATCGTTTGAATACCATGAATGGAAAGAAACTATGTATGTACATATATAGTCGTTTAATAGGTTTCTGAAAGAAAATTTTGAGGCAATACCATGACTTTGAAAACACACACACGACCAACACATCGAATGGCATAATAATATACAGCTCGTTTTCTGCGCGAAGCATTGCTTTTTTGCAGCTCACATAAATCTGTCGACTTGCCGTATGCGTGTACATGATGTAGTATTATTATTACCCGGCACGGGAACTTGCCATGAATAAATTCAGTTTGTCATAATGTTTGAGTTGCATGATTCAGCAGAGGTGCATTCTGTATGACTCGTGGTGGTCGCTTTTTTCGCTTGTCTCTGTATTAAGTATTTGCAATACAACGCAAAAAACGGTTACATACAATAGAAAAAGAAAAGCACCAAAATCCAGTGCGGTAGAAAAAAAAGCAATAATAAACGGGGTTTTTATTTCACCGTATACCTGTATTGTGTGGCATTCCTGTTACTGACAATGAATATCGTTATTGGCAATTGTGAAAAAGTTGAACATTAGTTTTTATGTCAAATGAATGACCATGCTATATTTATACAATAGAAGTAGGTACATAATATGGCCGGGATATTACATGGTTTTGGTTTACCACTTGCTTTATTCCCACTTTCATGTTATTATGCGGATATACGAACCCTTTATTGTATTTTATCATTATAAATCTGCCTGTGCCAGAGACTTTCCACCCTCAGCAATCCAGCAGCCAAGAGCAGCACTCACAACTACACACACGCATGTCGTCGTCGTCGTTCTTTTCTCTTCTTTTGAACAACGTACGTGTACGTCCATCCGATTCTTGGACTTAGTTATTAGACAAAACTATTACTACTACTACTAACCCTGTTGTTCTTCAACTCAACTAGACTTACTTTTTTATTTCATGTGTTCCGTAATGGCACATTATATTGCATTTATAATAGCTACATGCATGTACATATGTATGCACATATTTTGGTCAGCCTGGAACTTAACTGGAAAGAAGGAAAGACTCCTTGGTTGGATGGTTTTTGTGTTCATCGTTTTCTTCTGGCTTTAGGGCTACCCCCATTTCATTTTCTCGTTTCTTATTTCGCATCATTTCTCTACTAGGTTGTTGTTGTTGTAGGTGCATGAAAGCAGTACTTCTCTGTCTAATATTATTACGTACCACCACCACCACAATCCTAAAAGATGAGATTTATATTGAATGAAAAGCACCAACGGCGCTGCTATAATGATATAGGTAAAGGTAACTATTTATAATGTAAGTATATTCTCCACTCCACGTATTTGGCATGGGCAACCCTCTCTTTGACTTGGGCCTCGTCGTCCTCATCATGAACATGGCAGTGAAAAACTGAGAGTAAATTGGGATCTCTCTCGTCTTCTTCCTTTGCCAAAGTTATGTTGTTTCCTCGTAGTCAACAGAGCAGCGGTTGTTTGTTGGTGTGGTGCTATGAGCAAATATATTCATGCAGCAAAATATATGTCTACAGTAAAAGTATATAATGGGCAACGTACTTTAATGTGCACACAGCGTTCATGGCTCATCAGCAGCAGTGGCAGCAACAACAACAAAGGCATCAACGTTGCTATAACAGTTTGGTGTTTTTTGGTATACGTACATTGCACGCGAGAAGAGACAGAAAGAAAGGAGCAAAAAAGCAAAAGTAAAACCACGATTTCAAAGATTTAGATGAAAAAAGTTCTGGAACAGAAGAGTTGAATGTAAAGTGGCTAAATGTCTGCGATGTGGTGGTGGTGGCGTTGTGAATAGGCATGCTGTTTTTTGCGTGGACAACATTTATGAGCATTATTATTATTGTGATTTTTT
Organism: Entomobrya corticalis; assembly: GCA_034694325.1. NCBI lineage: Eukaryota > Metazoa > Arthropoda > Collembola > Entomobryomorpha > Entomobryidae > Entomobrya > Entomobrya corticalis. The sequence goes on along the minus strand of JAQFYG010000411.1, from coordinate 10,263 downwards.
ATAGTTGGAAATAAATATAATGTGGAGTCCAACATTTTCCTCATCATTATTATTATACGGAGAATGAATGCATGCTGAATATCTGTATACATTCAGTCGTAGACACAAAAGGACTTCTCGTGTAATAATCATAAACCTAAGAAGGCTGGAGAGTTATTTATGTACCACTGTCAAAATTACATATCATATACATAGATATAAACATATATACGTGCATTTTGCATTATAGTCTGCCATAACAATATTTCATATTTTTATAGGAAATATGAAAAAGTGACCATTATATGAATATTATGATGATTATTATTATCAGTGTGATCTAACACAGACACACAATCTGAGAGAGAAAGAATAGAGCTTCATGGAGTGCAAGTAAAAAGGGTGGCTCTCTTTTAACTGTTCTGAGAGTATGCACGTCCATCCATCTACTTCACATTTTTTACTGTACTATTATAATACCCCATGGTACATTGTACTACAACAGCTACGTTCCACTCTGATTGTCTGTCTGCGAACCTCTTTTTTCCTCTCTATCCCGAGAATCGACTTCCACTCCAAACAAAAGCTTAGTATGCATGTTTGCATAATAATACGGAAATATATTACAAAGCACTTAAATCGAGTTTTAACACGACAGTAGTAGTCAGATCAGATGTGTAAGTCATTTTCTAGAGAACACATTAAAAGTTGTTGGAAGATCCCAAAAAATCTCCACATTTTTTAAAGATAAGACGACATCAGATAGACAACAATACATTTTTATATACGTGCATTTTTTTTAACTCTTAAAATTACTCCTTGAACTGTCAACGTGTGCATGTAAAGAGGAGAGCAATAAATAGAGAGAGAGTTTAAAAGGCGTTTTCCAAGCATTCCATCCATAATACGGCTGCCGAGAAAATTACAAAGTACCAACCAACAATGCATGATGATGTAGATGTGTGATGTGGCAAAGCCAACAACACACTGTACGACTCCAGCAAATCCAGTCAAAGTCTAAAAAATCATCTTCTCATGAATGACTACATGAAAAAATGTATAACGTCACACATACCTAATCATCCTACACATACCAACCATATCGCCTGAATAGTATCGCGTACTGCACAACAAAATAGTTTGCTTTTCGTTCGATTTTTTTTCCAGAGCGGAGAGAAGAGAAGCGAGAGAAAAGGAGACGAAGGAAAGGGAAGAGTCACTTGCAGGCAGACAACAAAATAGAATATAAAAAATAGCGGAGCAAGTGAGAGCTTGAAAATGGTTTTTATTATTATGCCTTAGTCACTGCATTCATAATTATTATCCTGATGAGGATGCATTTAAGAAGCGACCAGCAAGTGAAAAAGTCGTGTGTCGTGTGTACGAGTGAGTGTCTGTGTGTGCCCAGGCCTATCATGATCATGATGATAATGATGATTATTCGAATACGCTAGAACTACTATGTAATATTAAAGAATGGTATTCTTGCAGAACAGAGCAACAACAAGAGCAGCAGCAGCAGACAGAGAGGAGGATGAATGGTATTATATGTAAAAATGAACACCCCTGCCTGACGACGGGTTTTCAAAATATAATGCAATAATAAGTCAGTGTTGTTGTGTAAAACGCACCCTTTATAAATGTATCTGTGCGAGTAATCTTTATACAGTTGTGTGCCAGAAACGCATCGTGCTCTTCTTCTACACGGTATTATTATTATAAAAAATGTGTATCTTCGTATTTCATTATTATTGTTATTATTGTACATCGGCTTGGCTTTAGAGAGGAGCGGCAAACAAGAAAACACTTTGTACTTAAGACAGAAAAAAATATGTTCTTAAAAAGTCCCAGAGTTCCTCCAAGTAACAACGCAACATTTGCTTATGCATGCACCCATTTATTTATCCCGACACTGGCCTTTCGGATTCTCGTTACCATATACGTTGCGTTCGTTCGATATGCGATGCTATCATCAACAATAACAAGAACTATAGCAATAGTGGTGGTGGTGGCGACGATGGTGGTATAACGCTATATTAAGCTTTCATTCCAAGTGTAAACTGTAGCATCCATTTTCCATGATGTCGATATAATAATGTACAAAGTGGGTGCACACGACGATCGAAAGAAAACTCTGCAGCGGTGGTGGTGGCGAGGCGATGGTAGTTGCTCGACTATTCGTTTCCCCCAAAAAGAAGGAAAAACTGAGTTTTCCTTTGGAAACCAAAAAATTATATATATCTCCGCAGAAATATAAAATAGTTGGTTCCACTCCACCACGGTCAAACCCTAGCTATCTACAGCGATGCTGCTACGAGCATTAGTAAATGGGCCCTTTATGTCGTTTAGAATACCATAATATCAATAAAGATTTTTTGAACAAATAGATGCTATTTCACTACATAATACCGAATTCCGGGGACTCCAGAAAGAAGAGTAAGTACGTGCACAATTGAACGAGACGGCTGCTACTGCACTGCCGTCACCACCACAAACAACAACAAAACTATATTGGTACCAACGGTACAAAACATTGGTAGTTTACAACTTGCATAAGTTGTTGTACTTATTGCTGGTCTGTAGTTACACCTACATCGTTGTCCGCATGTCACCACGATCACGCCAATACATTTACATTTTTTTGCTGCAACAATGTATACAGTATTTTGGTTAAAAAAGAGATAAAATTTAAAGGTACATTCCAGATGTACACAACTTGTTTCATTTAAAAACTACACGAAAAAAGGTTATGCAACACTTTGCAGGTGCATTTCGGTTTCCCTCACACAGCAGAGTTCAATCAATGGAGACGGGAAAATATTGTTGTTTTATTTAAACAAATCATTTATTTATTGTATACTGTCATACAAAAGCATGTCTAATGGTAAGATGACTTGGACCCTCTAACATTTACTTTTCGTTAAAAAATATTCATTGACTTGTTTGTGAATACATGTAGATCTATAGAGAGATGCTTTGTCTTATTTGTGAAATGTAAAATTCATGATGCATAAATAGAGTTTTGACAAGGGCAAAAATACCAGCAAGTATCTCAACTCATGTACTCCAACTCCTCTTTACAAATTGTTTTTTTTTCTAAAGATTTCGGTACGTTCAAAATGTTGACATTTGCACATAAAATTAAAGAAAATCAGTCACCATACATGTTGTGTAATAGTATGAAAAATTGCTATCATCAGATTGGTATTTCATTATTTATTATGCATGCATGATGTAGAAAAGCAGAAAAAATATGCGCATTCTTTACTGGTAGCACCCATGGCACAGTTTAAGACAAACCAGAGAGTAAGTATATATGTGTTTCACTGACTGAGTACCGACTCAGGTGAATGGTGTTGTTGTTGCAGGTTGCACACATTAATATCTAAGCATTCTTTAAGATGTGTACGACAAATAAATAAAATTCATTACATGCATATAATACGTAACATTGAAGCCAGCAGAGTACACGTTCAATCCTTGTCGTGCGCATGTACCTATACTTACATAAATGCATCGTATTTACATTTTTATTGGGATAGCCCCCAACAACAACACAGATACACAGAGTCAACCTGTGCTCCTGTGAAGATAACTGTTTTTTAAGAACCTGTCTTGGTCAAGTTGTTTGCTACATTTAAAAAATATAAGAACTTTTTTTTCCTTGTGGTGCATTTTAGTAAATAGTAAAGAATAAGATAGCGTGATCGTTTTAATGGATCGGGAAGAAGAAAACTGGAAAAACATGCCGTGCAGTAACGTTATGTTGTTGTTTGTTGCTGTTGGCAGAGCAGAGAAATTACTGCTCCCTTTGAACAGGGAAACTACCACTTCTCTCTGTTTCTTCCTTCATAGTTTTGTGGTATGGTTTCTCGAGTTGCTCACCAAATTCCCAAGCTAAAACTTTCGGTTTTCAAGGATTCATTGTGGTGGAGTCCTTCTGTTACCCTCCGCTGCTACTTCCCTGCTAGTTTGCTTGTTACATGCTTAAATTAAGCCTTAAGCAATTAGCAACTTAAATACAGGCGCATATTTTCTCATTTATGTAAATATGAAAATATTTTTATTGGGAGGACAAAACAGGCTTAACACAACAAGTTGCGTGCAAATTTCAATTAGGACTTTGTATACGAAAGGCGGAGTACATAACACAGTTAAAATGAAATGTGAGGAAGGCCTATATCGTAGAAAATGAAACTATTATTGGGAGGATTCATGATCATAAGCAGCGGCTTTGAAAAATCAAGATGCATCCATTCTCCATTTAAATATTCATTAGTTTGTTTGAATACATGAAAGAGAGAATTCCTTGTGCTAAATATAATCTGTCGAGTAACGTTTTACGAAAAGAGAAAAATTAAATTAACATTTACTTAAATCACGTTCACAGTGCAGAAGTAGTAGCAGTACTTGGAAATGATTTTTGCATCGTGCATTGCGGTTGGTTGGATGCTACTTCAAAATTTCAATATCAAATTGCATTGCACAATAATTCTTATAAATTAAGAACGTCCATGCTACTATCAATTTATCGTTATCTTTTCGTTGCGTTGTCATCTAAAATATTGTTATCATTATTATTATTTTGTTGGTGATGGCTATCTTCATTTCGTATTTGAATGAATGTATACATATTCTTCCTTTATTAAGGATCATCTCTTGGTTTAAAAGCAACAATGTCTACCTGTTATTTTATACCTCCTGCTATATTCAATGCTCCAACTTCTGGCCAACTCAAGTTTTCTACTCTGCGAGAATTGATGATATGATCTTTTTAAGGAATGAGAGGGAATGCTAGCTAGTCATTCATCTCTGATGGATATTATGGCTATTAACGTGGCCAGCGCAATATTGGCTACTATAATGTTATGCACTGCACTGGGATGATGATGGTATGCATTTAAAATAATATCTCTCATCATTTCTAGAGAAGAGCGTAATAAATAAATGAGATGCCTTGGTGCCTACATGCACATTATAGCGCACAGGCAGCCTTGGTAGATTGCATAATAATTAAATGCTTTGATGCATAATCTAATGTTCTTTAAATGGCTAAGCACGTGTATACGGTTTTTTATGTTAAAGTAATCCGTGTAAGGTGCGTGGATTCATATATCACGCATTATTATACACCACCATCACCTCACCATACTCATATTTTACATAGTAATAAAAGCAAGCGTTGTACAAGACTGCCACACATCTTTTGAAAAACATGTTTATTTGCACTATAAAGAAAGGATAAGAGCATGTACGTTCCTTTTTCATCTTTTGTATACTTGTAAATATATTAACGTTCACTCACTGGGGCCAAAAAGTTAATTACTCATATAGACATTTAATCATTTTGGAGCTTAATGCGTTTGCGTAACAATTTAATAGCTTGCTGTACTAATTCAGTGACAAAGACCTGCTCGTACACGTTGACAGAAGGAACAATCATAACAAAAAAATTATAGATAAAATGGAAATGAGTTTTATAACAGGATAGGTCTCGATCGTTTGATGAACTTCAATATTGCCATTAAATCAGGTGCATGCAAAGTGAAAAAATTTCGCCAGAACTTTGGAGTAAATTGATTCTTACATGAGTAAATACCATCTATTAAAGTCATTGAAGTCGTGTGGATGAAGAACAGGCAGGACGGACGGCCAGACAGGGGATTATAATAAAACGACTTATGTTTTATAATAATCATAAAAAAAGTAATAACAATAGGTAACTATCGAATGATGAGACATTTGATAGGACAAAATGCGTTCCGTTTTTCATTATTGGAGTAGGAGATAAAATTAAAATTGTTACAACGTCCCTTGATAAGCATACATGACATGTATCCTTTCTGTATTTTTCATATCAATATTACTTGCGGTTATGATTAGTGCAATTTTTCTTTACCTTTTTAACCTAAATATATTGTAAGCTATCTGGGCATGAATTTTATGACATTCAAATGCATATATATTGAAAATTAGTAATTAAACTATCAAAAACACATTGTTTCAACTTCACCTTGTGGTGCACTTTGCTGTATTTTATTGAGTAATTTTGTGGATTGAGTACATATGCATATTTTTTATTAAGAATGCTTAACAGAAAACGACTCCTGTGCCACACAGGTTGTCTGGTATTTCATTGTCAAGCACTACACGTCACATTTGCGTGAATTTTAATTTATAAAAAGTTAAAGTAAAATAAATAATTTCAATGAGCAAATGGCACGACCACAAATATTTCATTAGCCAGACCTCTTTTGAATTGGTCCAAAATTGTGCCACTAAATATTGGCAATTTGCACAATTTTATGTTTTATGTATAAGTAGAAGGATAAATGAATAATAAATAGATGCCGAGTGGGGATATCTGAGATTATTGATTTGAAAGCACATTTAAATACTTTTGTCAGCTCAGGTATTCTAAAAACAATTACGCAGATTTTTAAATAATTTTTAAAACACTAAGTATTGTTACATTAAAAAGTCATGTAACTTTATGCAAGTGATTTGAATTTCCCATTAGAAATATAAACAACAAAATGCAAATGTTGCAAGCTACAGAAATAAAAGAGAAATGTCTTTGTTGCTACTATTGTCACAATGACAACAATAATGAAGGAAATGACACGAGCAGTAAAAAGCGTCTCTTTTGACTTGACACACAAAATACATTTATCTTTCATGTACAGTGATGCCTTCTTGTTACATGATGTATTCGCAAGGAAGAATGAACAATTGATTGAGAGTTTTTGCCACAATGACGAACAGTCGACATAGTATTATCATTCAAGTTGACAGAAGAGCCATCAGACGTTATTACTCTTCATTTTGTGATTGGAAGAAAAAGGATGGAAACAATTGGTAATACTTTAACGTGACAATGTCCTCGTTATGTTGATACATACATGATGTGGGATTTACATACATGACCTATTGTTCCACTCATTCACTAAAACATATTATTATACTTCTGTAAGAGAAAGAGTATTTTCATTTTTTTCTAAGCTGGATCCTAATCACCTTGTCTTATACGATATAAATGACATAAGTGATGGACTTACAATTGCAAAAAGATGAACAAATGTAACATGAAAAGATATTATATAATATTAGTAAAATGGGATAGGTGGATATTTGTGAAAGAAAGAGGAAGTTACAGCAAGACAAGTGAACGGAACCGAATGTAACATAATTATACATCCATTATTTACTCACTGTTTATTTGCAATATCAACATTCATTATTATATTTATAGCAGAATGTATTTACAAGAGTAAAAAATAAACATGCAAAAAAACCACATACCACATTAGCGCATGTTTTGTCCGTCTACCTTTCATTGCATTGGCATGTGTGTAGGTATGCATTGCATACGCAGCGATGCATATAATAATATTACGTTTCGTAATTTAATTGTTCTTTTTCAATGATTTATGCATTTATGACTTGTGGCAAATGTTTAACTCTCAAGTTTAACAAGACGTAGAAACCATGGCTAATCAGTGTGAAAATGACTTTTATTCAAGTTTGCATTTTCAAACCCGTAACAAGCAATTTATGTTCGGTGGTGGTGATGGTGGTGGTACATAACTTTCCCTGTTACATCATTCATGTATGCCTTGTTGAGTTCTATAATTATTTGCCACAATGCATACGGGAGTTATCACTTACAAGAATCAACAACAAAAAAAGTGGCAGAAGAAATGAATGACATAATATAAAATAGGTATATTTATATACTCATTTAGAATTCCGCAAACAAAAACTTGTTGTATCCTGTTTGCTACAGTTACTCTATTGTCACTATTATTGTCACCGTCAATTTAGCTTATTTTTTCTTATTCTTTTTGCAGTAATACCTGCCTACAGTAATTATTATTGAATGCATTGCAGCTAAACAAAACCGTTGAGTGCTTAGCTCCGTAGAGAAAAAGCATGCTTCTCCGCCTTTTATATAATAAATGTACATATAATATATTTACTTTTTACATCACAGGCAATAAACAGCTTCGGGCTGACGCGACGCTGCTGAATTTTTTTGCAAGAAGTGTTACTGCATATAAGCTTCTTCCTGATTACTTACAGCAGCTTCTGCTTCTTCTCTTTCAGTTGAGCTAGTTAATAGGAGGAGGATGATGGGAAGGAATAATAGTAATGGTGGTAACCGTACAAGAACAGAAAGAGCAAGTCCAACTTAATCATAAAACCCTAAAACATTGGCATAACTACCTGTTATAAAGGAGAGAACCAGTGATTATCTTTTCCTGGTCTGGTGGTTAAGTCACAGGAAAAAAGCTACTGCACACACACACAACACGGCAGCAGCAAAAGCACTCGTCTCGTCTTCGACTTCACGTCCACTTCATAACGGTTTTTGAGACAAAAAGCTAGAGTACAAATGATGACGATGAAGAAGGAACGAGTTAAGTGAATTTAGCAAAAGATGTGCAGTGAGACATGATGGGTTCATATACTCGTTCATATCCTGTATTGTATTTTGTTAATAAAATAATAATAATAATTGATCCTTTGTAAACACAAAGCATTTGTATTTGCGACCATAATATAATGCAGTGATAAGAAAGGTCTTAATATTTAACCCATTAAAGACTCGGACTAGATACTCGACTGTTTGCCAAAAAATATCTCAGGATCGCAATGAAAAGGGCATAAAATAATCTTGAATGCCATTTATTTTATTATGAATGAATACTGATTATTGGTATGAATATAAAATACTCATGTTCAAGTTGCTTTAGGTCAGTTTACTCTGTTGACCATGCTAATGTTGCTAATTACAATTGTTGATACAACAGTGATAACTAATGTATTTTGTTTGAAGGAACAATTAAAGAACTAATGTGGACTAAATGAAGTGTGAAGGCACAATATTATGTGTATCCACATACTGTAATAATATTTACATAGTTTTCATAGTTTTTAAGCTACTTTGTTCTTTGTAGAAGTAACTGTAAGTAGCACACGTGTGTCTCACTAGAGCGATTATTATTATAATATACTTACTACATTATTAATTTTTATGACGATATGACTGACTGTGTTCGTGGTAAAGTCAAGAGAGTAAATTGATCAAATGAAAAGCGGCAAGTAGCGATAGTGATGGATACAACAATGCGGCACCATAATATTCTCTGTCGATGTTACGATCTTCATCCTCATGAATGAGAAATCATAATTCAAGTACAGAAATTTTGCGATTGAATGGTTGATTTGCTTCAAACACTTATTGTGTCTCTAGTGTGTGCCTTAGGCTCAGACTGGGACTGGCTCAATGCTATCACTATGATTGTTACTTTAATCACAATTGACTCGTGCTATTCAGTCGACCCTTCATATCTGCATAGAAACCTATCACTTTGATTTGGTCAAGGTTGAATTAATTTTTTTACGGGCAGACAAGATGTACATTACACATATTATTATGAACATCAATCATAATATATTACACGGTCCACGTCACATATCGTCCAGCGGTTGAATTTTTTCTACGAAAAAAATTGGTCCATCCTAAAATATCTATTAAACCAAACCCCATATTTTTTCGCTCACCAATATTTTTCTTCGTCATTGCCATAAAAATAGTTATTATAAGTGCCTACTCATTCATGCCTCTGCAAATATTAATTAAAAGCTACTCGATTGTTTCCACCACTTGAACGAATACCTCCTTCTCCCTCCCTCTCTTCCTTGCGGTGTTAGAATCAACAATCTTTTATTGAATTTCATAACGTATATCGTAGCATGTTCACCTAAGGGTTCATTTTTAATTGATGACTCTATCATGAAATATTTGCGCTGATAATAGTCCCTCTTTGTAATTGTTAACTCAACTAAATGCCAGAATAATATGAAGCACGTCATGGAAGCACAGGAAAAAAATACTCATGTGTTATAAATAGAAAGAAAGGAATCCCCACGAGGCATTTCTTCTTTTTGCATTCATGCGCAACCAGAGAAATGATTCTCACAGCATGAGCTTTGTCTTTCGCACAAAAGAAAAAAAATATAATAATGGACAGAAAGAAAGAAGGAACAAAGCAAACCAAAAAAATGCGTCAACAACTATGAACTTGGCAACAAACAATAATAAGTACCTCCAAACAACACACAACTCCAACGGAAGATTCTACGGCAAACACTACCACCACTCGTACTACAAAACAGTAGTCATAGTCATAATGACAAATAATAATAAACCATGCAAATGGAGTAATGGAAACTTGCGTCGTAAAGAGCAGTAATTATGATGATTTTGGTGATGTTGAC
>JAQFYG010000410.1:0-31557 GCA_034694325.1 Entomobrya corticalis | reverse complement strand
AGACAGCTATTTTCAATTTAACTTTATTTTTGGCAAACATTGCGCTATTCTGTGCTTTGTAAACGTAAACTACCCGAAACAAGAGTCTATCAAACATGATAGCTCAATTTACGAATCCTTTGTTCAACCATCCGTATTATCGCACTTCCGTTTTCATTAGTACAAACCCATCTTTACGATGAAGAAAGACTACCAATAAGTACTACTTCAATTTCGGTCTCCCACCTTTCATAATTTGCTAGAGAAATATCGACAGAGTTGTGCCTTGTCTGACAGGAGAAAAAATGACAAATGACATAAAATATCAAGAGACGAAGCGTAAACTTTGCTTGTTAGATATTTTCAAGAGATGCGATCTTTTATATTTAATATGAGGGGAGATAATGTTCGCAAGTAAAAGTTTCGATAGCAGAACCAGGCAGAGTAAAAAGAAAATGTTCCGCTTTGTTAACTTGAACTGAAGCAGATGCAGAATACTATATTATTACTATAGAAGGAAATAGAAACTAAAGAAGCGACACGCAAAAGTAAATATGTGACTCCAGTCAGTCCTCCGGCTCCGCTACTTTTGTTGATTTAGTAGAAAATAAAAAAGTAAACGATATAATACGAAGTACATCATATGAAACGAATAGCGATTTTTCAGCGATTGATTTCCATTTAAGTATCATCTAAAATCTCTTGGGATGTTGAATTATTGAGAAGTTACTTTATGTACTAAAACTATTAGCGAGTGCAGCAGAGCGGTACGAGTCTGCCACGTATTCGGAATGAATTCATGTTTTTACTTTATCGATACCGAACCTATCGTGCGCGTATTTGTGTAGCATAATAATAATATTACATGAATTTGCTAGTTATATTATCCTGTAAAACAGCCTACATATTATTTATTTACTGTTATATATATATATTTTTAAAAAAACGAAAAAATAAGTGTATTTTTTCGTGCAGGTGTGTTCTTACCGTGTAATCTGTCTTTAAGCAGTAGAGAATTTCTAGGGTCAAAGTTGCTAAATAACGGGGTCGCATTCAAATCTAGTGGACCATGCTGTCCCAATGCAGACTGACCAAACAGTTGAAAATTGGACATGGGTCGGTGAGCTGGAACTCTGATGACTTGATTGGGTGATGTGATAGGGCATGGGAAATTAGGAAGGAAAATGGAGCTGTAACCGAAAACTGGGAAAGGGTTGACACCACCACCAAGATGATTTTGTCCTGCGGTAGGGCTATCATGGTTATTGCCATTTGAACTTAGATTTTCTATACTGGATCGAAGGTTATCGCTTCCACTGCCGTGGAGTTGGTGTGCGAGCTGTGTTTGTAGATGAGGATGCTGTTGAAGCATACTATGGGCATTCTGAGAATCCGGCGTACTCCTATTGGAATTCTCACCGTCCCCGTCTCCCGTTTTACTTTCTGGAGAACCATGCCTATAGTCGTCATGATCCACAGATTTACTACCGCTGGATCCAGTTCGATTGTTGTTGTTTCCAATACTGCTATTGTTATTATTACTACAATTATCGTCTACATCATCCATTTCCACGTCAGACTCGTCCGAGTCATTGCGAACATCTACATCTGAATCTGACTCATCCAGATGTTCTGTGGTGTTTGGAGATCTACTTTGACCCCGAGAACCTCTTCTGGAGGAAACGTCTAATCTCTCATCTTCCTCATCTGCTGGGTCACGCTGTGTTCCATGGTAGTGAATGGTGTGTCTGTGGTGATGATGAGATGAGGAATGTTTTGAATTTGCAATATGATTATTATTTTGTCGATCACCTCCACCACTGAGAAGTCTGGAAATTGAGAAATTTAAGAGAGGGGAACACGTGTGATGATGCATGGTCTTGTCGGACTGATTACTATCCACTGAGATTGCTGCTGTCTCCATACCCGAAGAAATTGGTGTTTCCTCGCTCATTCCACACATTTAGTGGGGTTTGAGAGTTCACGTATAAACGACTTTTATACAGATAATCAGATAATATTATCACTACTACGTGCACAAAAGTATCTAGTAATCCACTGTCAGTTTACCTCTCTCTCTTTTGCCAGTGCAGTTAGCAATTTCTCATGTGCTTTTTACTCACTCCCTCTTCTCCGCGTCAAAAGATTTACTACTATGCCTTCTTACTCCACAACTTTTTTCCCACATGCTTTCATTTTTTCTTCCTGACAGTGTTAAAACTTTTAGGGGAAATAAATGTAATCTGTCTGTCACTTTCACTGCAAGAATATTTCTTCCACTTGAAGAAAAGAAGATTTACACACCTATCATTTCAGACAGAAAAAGTAAGAGGGATGTTATGAAAGTATTTTTCTTTTTATTCAACTTTCACAATTTTTCACCAGGCTCGACTTGAGGCAGGGAGTTCAAAGAAATCAGAAATCTTTGAAAATTTCAAAATTGTTAATTAAATGTAGTATCACAATACTATGTTAGTACTTGGATTGCCTCGTAATATCAAAATACTTTGTTAGCAAATGCTTTACAAATCTGTGAAACTGCTTCAGAAATCACACACATGCACACACACATGTTACCACGAGTCCTTGAGAAGAAAAAATGAGGAGTTTCACGGTTTTTCAACCAGTTAAAAGGCAATCAGAAAGGTTTGGTTGGGTGCCTCCCAATATATAAGGCTTGAGTCATTACCACTTCAACAAGCAACCCTCACTCGTCTCTTCTTATACAATCCCTAAACAACGATTGACTAACTCGCTAGTGTTCTGACAGTTGGGACGTTCAACAGCCGAGTAACTGCCACACGACACAAACACAAGGGGTAATACTAAACACGCCACAAAAGTGGCTCTTCTCCTTGTTGTTTTGCTGATGCTCTGTTGCTGCTGCTTGGTTTTGGTGGCGGTGGACACTCATTTTGTTCATATTACACATATTATTATACAATCCAGCCCTGATATTATGACAAGTACAGGGAAGAGCTTTTGAGCAACCAACAACAGTAGCAGTACAACAATAGCATGGTTACTACTACAGCAAGCAGATCAAAATTATTATGATGACTCAAAATGTTTAAAGGATCTTCCTTTGTAAACAAGGGAAAATTGTTCGTTTTTGTACATGTATAGAAGGTAGTCAGCAAATCTCTTTTCCCTTCATTGGGGAAGCTCGACCTCTCTTAGTGTGCTGCATGAGAAAATATGATGATGCGCTTCCTGGCTTTTTTGGGAGTAAGTAGGAGAGAAAAAAGGTGGACAAAGCAAGTCGATATTGTTCTTTTTCCTGATGTACCAGCCAGTCAGACATATAATAGTATTCCATACGAGCGTAACATTATGTGTAGGTTTTTTGTCGATCATGTCGACAACACGACGCGATGTGCGTGATGCTCTTTGCCACATCCCGTGTTATTTTGTTGATTCGTGGTAAATGGTGTGGTGATGATGCATGCTTACAAGTGGCATGCAGAGAGAAAATCGACAAACAAGCTAAAGGCTATGCTACCTTTTATTCTAATCGAATGCATAAAAAGAACAAAGAGGGGTGGGTGGGTAGAAAGAAATAGGCACAGGTAAAAAATAACATGAAACTCATAATATACATGTGTACAGGTAGAGAAATAAGAAGATTGTCGCCTGCATGTTTTATTGCACGATAGTCCTACAGTAAAAGATGTAGTGAATATTTTATTGTTGCTGTGTAGCCAATAGACTTCAGCAGGATTACACCAACGCTGATTTTCTCATTGTACGCAATAATGCAATGTATGTGCATATCTCTTATTAACTATACAGTTTGAGTTCAAAAGATTATTAATTCAACGCTGTACTTTGATATTCTATTGCAATCATAATATAAAAATTTGGTGGCTAGCTGTGTTAATGAACATTTTTATAAAAAATAAGAGCCCGATACAGGCAGGTTCTGACCTTTTTGGGGTGACAGTGGAATAATTCATAGAAAACATTGACAAGCACCTGATCTTGATTCCCGAATTTCTGTTGTAAAAAATTTGATTAAGCCAATAGTTAAAACACTTGGTTTCATTAGAAAATGTAAATGTATTTTAATGGAATAATTTAAGAGTTTAAGCAAGTAACAGGGTTGCAGTTTATCACAGCAGACATATGTAGGTGTCAACAACTTGTCCATGCTCTATAGTTTGAGGTTTTACTGCATTATAAAATTTAGCACTTTCACTACTTTAATTACTACTAAACATAAATTTTGTTTAAACATAAACATAAATACTGCATGTGCATAACATTTTTGTGTCATCATTGTCTTATTTTAAACATATCATAATTTCTTTATAATCTAATTTCAGTTTCATTGCATTGCTAATTATTTATTTCGTACATGTAGCAAAATGCCCATAATGAATTAAAAGGCATCATCAAGATTTATAAACTATTGCTGTCACATAATATCGGTCATATAGTAAGGTGCAAGTTAAAAGTGTGCATGACTACCTGTATGGTTGGGTACACACATGTATGGTACATCATAATCCGCATCTTTTCCTTATATTCACAATAACGACAATGACAAAGATGCACGAATATTAACAAGAATCATACACATGCACATATACACAACGGATTCACAATGGAATTAGAATCAGTAAACAGACAGGATATTTGTGTGTTTGTGATAAAGAGAGAATTGCTGTCCGTATAATAATAAATAAGTTTCTTCCCTGCACACATAGAAATACACACGAGAAGGAGAATAGGAGAAGGCGAGAGTGGTTTGTTGTGTGCTCTTTGGAGCAAGAAAAAGACAAAAAGGAAAGAAATAGGATTAGTCGAGAGTTGAGAATGGTGGCCGCGCCTCCACTCACGATAGCCCTCCAATCCTACCAGACTAACCCTCCCATGGGTCTTCATAGAAATAAGAAGAGAACTCTGCTGCAATACGTTTCTGTGAATGACTGAAGAGGAAACAAGAGTTAGACAAACTGGTTTAATATCATTATTGTTATTATTGTTGTTGTTTTATGTGCACAGGGATTCTGCATAATATACAACGCAACGTCATATCATTTTGGTGCGAGCACGTACAGTCCACGTCCATCTGCACAACAGAAACCAGTGAGCATCTCTTCGTTGTGTGAACTGTGTACCGCGTGTTGTATTAGAGGAAGTTGAACTTATGGACTTGTGTGTTGAGTTTTGTACATAAATAAATTTAGCGTCCACACTACATCAATTTTATCTTATGCTTTTATGCAATTTTATATGCTTTGCTTGATGTACATTAATATTTTACTTTCCGCCGTATAATCTTTATCTCGCGCTTTATTTCTGAATATGTAGCTGCATATTTAGAGAAGAAAACGTAATAAGTTTTATCATGATCTGTCAAATTTGCCATGGTTAAAGAGATGGATGTGGTCAAAGAAGAAAGATAGCATTTTATTTGCATGGACAACAAGAAGGCTTTGAGACAAACTGAATTCGTTTGGCCTCAATGCTGAAAATGTATTAGAATGCCCTTCTTGATGATAGAATGGCCTCTCGGTTAAACCAACTTATTTTTTCGGGTAGGTAGGTATTTGCATTTTCCAAAACGCTTTGCTCCGTGGTAAATACAGTGGTACATTTCACCATAAAGAAAACTCATGTATAAATATATTTTTTAGACAAATCGAAAATCAATCTCTTATTTAAACTTAAATTCAATTACTTTTTACTATTAGTGCTGATGGGCATAATTTTTTAAATCAATATAGCTGGGAAATACTTTGCAAGTGTCAAATTGTGCAAATAAGTGTGCTAACATGGTTACATGATGTGAAAATACCAAAAATGGAAATTTTCATGTAAAATTCAAAAACATTTCCGTATCAGATATTTTCGTCATTAAAATAGTTGCAAACACATTGTCCTGCAATTCTAAATGAATCGGACTGGCTACACACTTTATCAAAATCAATTAAAATAAAAATAAAACATATTAAATGCTGAAATATTTCGCTGTGTTTAGCTTTTATATCCCTCTGTCATTTAAATCGCTGATATTTATTTCTTCCTATCGCTTCTATCATGTTTGTCTGTCTGTCCATTTGTAAGCATGATCCTTTGCATATTTCATGCATAAGTCACAAATCTTGTATTTATCATAAAGGCTTTTCTGACTCAAAATTTTACCAAAAGTAAACTACTTTGTCCCATTAATGACACCAAAACTCATTACGATATTTATTTCCCATTTTTGGCGACCTATTAAAGGCAGTTATAGAAGTACCTAATATATTTCTTTGGGCTGTAGTCCGGAGTTAAACGCTGTCGTTTACTTGTCATTCATATTGGACCGTTTCAGGCTTCTTCATGCAAACATTCAAAAAGTCCCCGCCGTCTCGTTTCTAAATTTTAAACATCAGCATAATCGTCGTCATCCTAGTCGGCCGGCACGGCATGTAATATTATAGAACATTTAAGGGAGGTAATTGTAGTCACAAAAACATTTTATACGCTATTATCGTTTCCGATGCGATGATGATAACGACAACGAGAATGATATTTCAGAGCAGAACAGATACATAATAGTACAATTTAAAGTTTAAACAACCCTACGGTAATAATAGCAAAACGCATTCAAAAAACTATTCATATTATTCATGATGATGCCATCATCATTGTCATAATAATAATATCTTGCGCTCACAGCAAAGCTATTTATTTTTACCCTAAGCAAAAGGGGTTGGTTTGATAATGCTCTCAAACCGATTATTTTTTCGTCCTCTAAACTCAGTTTGTAATCATATATTTTTGTTGTAAAGCATATCTATAGAGAAATAAGAAAATGCATACCTACACAATATTCTCTTGTGACTACAAAAAATTCCCATCCCCCAGTACCTCACTAGTACAAAAGATGTAAAGATTTAAAATTTTCAAATATTCATTTCTTATTACAATATCCTACCGGCAAATAAAAGAGCAATATATGCAGTAATGGGCAGTAAGTAGTAGCCATTCATAGCAAAGTGGAGTATCACCGACATCGAATACCACAACAACGGAAAGGATCAAGGATCATCACTTGCAAATCATGGTCACTTCCATTGCAAGATGTTATTATGTTGAGAAATATATTAGAAACATGGAAAAAATTAATACACATGACAATTTCAAATTTTAATGGGTTTTGTGGTTTTTTGTGTACTTCGTAAAAGAAAACTATTAAGATTAAACAACTCGTGATTATTGGTTATGGTTGTTCTAGGGCAAACCTATGATGATGATACAATTTCAACGTTTACAATAAACCTCAATTTCACAGCGCCGTGCCATCATGTATTTCCCCCTTCCTCATATTACGTATAACAACGTAAAGAAGACATTTCCTAGCAAAACGACAGAGATGATAATATGATCCCTACAACAACAATGCAATGGTACATATATTATATACATGTACGTACATAATACGTACATGCGTTTACCATATGGGCTCTTTTTCTCATGTAATATGTTTTTTGCTTCTAAAATGACGACGATTATTATGTTGATGACAGTGTTGATGTTGGCTCATATTCATCACGATGATGATAATCCAACAAGAATAAATGCTACAAACAAAAACAGAGTGACGAAGACGATACCATCATAATAATTGGTTGAACATATTAGAAAAAAGTCAAAGTCAAGTCACTCAATCTAAAACGGTTACTAGTCGACAACAAAACAGACAAGTATAATGCCACTTGTAAAACGATGCATTTTGTTTTAGGGAAGAGTCACATAGGTAATAGCATGTTATAAAGAAGATTTGAATGACTTTTTACTCAGTTTTATTACTAGAAATTTGGTGATGTGCCGAATCACGACAACCACGTTTTGAGGAAGATTCCTTTTACCGAATATATCTGTTGAGGGTCATTTAAAAAAACGAAATAGCCACGAAATGTAAATTTATACATACGAGGTTAAAGTTTTTCTGGACTCAAAATTGGAGATGTATTTTTATAGCTGCATGAAACTCCCAATAAAACTAAATGTTTATTTATCATTTTGAACGGAAAGAGTTTTTTTAGCGTAAATAAATCCAGCCAGGTATAAATTTTTCAGGTTGTCAGAGTTTTCCCCTGTCGGGATGCAGCATATTATTGTGATTCACATATTATGTTTCTTATTCTATTTTTTGTTTAAAAACTGATGGTAGGATCTTCGTCGTCTCATTGGAATAGCAATAATAATCGTTTTGTCTGACTTTTTTGACATGAGTACGTGAATGCACGTCGCCTAAAAGGGATCTTTTCCATCGTAATGGGAATGGTCTTTGAATATCAACCATGATGATGATAGTGAGTAATGATATGGTTCTGGCCATCATAATAGAATCGCTTTGAGTAATATCATGTCTTCAAATGCTAATCGTTTTGTGGATTCCTTCAGACGTGACGATTTAGATTGTCCTGCAAATTTCAATCCTATTAACTTTTTTTTATGAATTTTAGTCGCCTACAGTAGTTTTTTAGTTGCTGCTGCAGTAGATTATCATTTGTGGGCATATCGCTTTTTTATGTACAAATAACAATGAATTTAATGTTAATACATTACACACAACAGTATGTATGATTGTGGATACAACGATTTGTAATCTTTTATGATATAAAATGTACATCTATCATTATCTTGTATTCATGATCATGAGCTACGTCTTTTCTACTGAATAAAATGATTGTTTTGACGTGCAGTTATTTTGAAGTGTCTTTTGTTCCATGGAATGCTTTCGTAAGTGCTTGGATGGCGGAGCACAATATTAAAATTAAAATGGCGAATGACGTCTTCAGTTATCTGTAGCTCTGCATAAAATAAAATATATTTTACATAGATAGGTATTTTACACACGTATTTTGCAATCACGGCCAAATATATTATCACAGTATTCACAGTGTAATGATATACTTATACTGCAAGAATTTCATTTTAAAAATGTGAAAAACACATTTATTACCATAAAGGAAGAAGCAGCTGAATAAAAAAACGTAAATACCATTTACAAAATAAATTGTTTTTCTGAAACGTCAAGGGTACGAAACGTCACCTTTTCCATTCGTAAAATCTTCTTAAACAATGATAACAATCGTCCATAATTCGTAGTAAATCCTAATTTTCTTTTATACAAAGTACTTATTACAGCTATTATCATAAAATGTAATCTTCATCGACATCAAACCATTTGTAGCAACGTATCCACAATGTAAATCATCATGTGAAATATGGTTTAACTTCCTTTTAAAAAATCTTGCTGCTCATTTTATCGTCGTCATATTATCATTATTATCTTCATTATTACAAAGTTTTTATTCAATGTGATTTAATATAACTTGAATAAAGACAATAGATTTTTAGGGAAAAAATGTTTATTCATTTTGTTATTATTTTGTGAAGAGTAAATCGAATAAAAATTGAGGAAACCACGTAAATTGGCATCAATATCGTGGTTAGTCATTTTCATGCATGGTGTGGTTTGCTTTTTACAAAAATGCATCTAGGATTGTATATCATATAAATGTCCTCTTATTGCTTATTCATAGAGGGATGAATTATTTTGTTTGCGTAAAACCATTTTGGATATTCTGAGCTTGCGCCCATCACACACACAAACTCGCTGAAAAATTGTGTTAAAACTGTTGTATTCTGTACTGCTATTTATTTTTTTGCATCTTTTTAAATTTATTACCATCATGAAATATTGCGGCATATTCATTTTATCTTTCTTGTTCGGATAAAATAGCCAGCCTGCAATTTTTGTGCGCCTTATTGATAACAATGACCACATTTCTGTAGCTTAAAGCCAATTTGATTCGTAAGGCAGCAAAACTTATAATTATCATCTTTTAAAAGTTACAGATAAATTAATTACTTACGACTAATTCATGAACTCATTTTTCAAAATTAAATACCCTTGTAATATATTTATATTTAAGCCTAAACGGAAATAAGCAAATATAACTGAAGTCAACAGTCAATGATTTTTCAATACACATTTTTCAGTTACCCATAATATAAAATATGCCAATTAATTCAATACAACATCATACAATAAAATCTCATGACTTAACAACGGAAGTACTAGTGCTTTTTTAAATGGTACTTTATTTTGTAATTTAGTCTTGCGTGTAATGCGTTTTCCTACTTAAAATTGGGCATTCCCATAGAGAATATTTTGAAATCATAATCAAATATCAAGTACGAAACTATTACTACTAAATTCCATCATTTCAATATTCTCTTCGAATACAAATAAAGCGAGATAAATAAATCTCACAATTTATATATTTTTACTGACCATATAATTTTGATTTTTAATTTTATTCTCGGATGATTTGATATGATTTATAGTGTACTAATAGCATGCATTTTTATTCTTTCGTATACAATGTTGTAGTGATTATGTACGATAGTTTTTATTTATGCAATAACCAAGTAAAGCACTTTTAGTGTAAAAGCCACAGAAACATTTTAACAGGAGTGTGTGCATGTTGAGTCGTAAATAAACTTTATGTATCAATCAACTGAAGCTTGAAACATGCAAAGTGCAAAATTACAAACACAAAGCACATTATTATCGTTTACCAGAAGTTTAAAATAAGTGTATGGTCATAGTCATAAAAGATGGTTGTTTAATAGCAGTGTGCTATCAGTATATAGCATATCCGATGTGATGTGTACTTAATAATGGCAATAACTTGTAACCAAGCATCACTACCACCACCAGCGCATCACATACTTTGGTAATACATAGATACACCAATGCAATTATGTGGTGAGTGTAACAACGCCATGAATCTCCCATCTTCTCTGCCTCTCTTTCTCTCTCTCTCCCAGGAACATTCATAAGAAATAACCACCAAGAAATTAAACTTGTATTTAGGATCTGTTCATTTAAAACCGTATTGTTAGTCACCATTATAGGCACTTTGGCTTTCTATTACTACTACACTGGCAGCCAGAAAGACAATGTTTTATGACAGTGAGAAACTCTCATCTTCTCTTTATTACATTTCCACACACTCCTACGGCTAACCATTATTGCCAATTACCATGTTGTCAGAAAGTCCATTACTGCATAATTTTCTCATTCATTTAACAATTTTAACTTTACTGGCGAGCAAGACTCTGGAATCATTGTGCAAATTTTTTATCTCCTAACAGCATAGGTAAATGGGTAAAGAGGAAAAAGTTATGATGTGTAGCAGAAATTCTTATTTTGTTTTATATGCAAATGCTTAAAACAAAATAGCATACAGGGTGCTAAGTGCTAAATTTCAATTCAATATATTGAATGAAGTGTTGTGCATGAAGCCTCTTGCACTAATATTTATATTTTGTATACATTCACATTAGTATTATCATTATCTTTATTATCACCTATCTCAAAAGTGTGATAAACTTTTTTAAAATGTCTAAATTGTTTTGTGTAGGAATTCTTTTCTCCGACCTAGAAATACATATATTTATAATTTGGGTAACTGATGAGAATTTTTGGGACGGAAAGAATGGGTTTTCATTTGGCATTGAATAATCTTTCTGGATTCAGTTATTTGTATGTGGTTGATTCGTTCAAATATGTATCATTGTACAGTAGTTGTAAATAGATATTCGGAAATTTAATACATATGTTTAGAACACTCCATGACTCAATTGCATATTGTTGCAATATATTGTAAATTAGATTCATTGATCTGTCTAGACTCGGCTCTTTGCTTGTTTCTGTTCTTGATCTTACAAAGTTCTTCATGTATTTAAAATATCTCTTCTCACTTTTGTCTTTTCATTGCTTAGTAGTGAGATAACAAGAAATTTTAATATGTAAAACTGATAAAATGTAATTTCAAAAAAGCATACAAATAAACTGATTAGGCACATAGCGATAATGAAACTGTGTTACAAACAAGAATTGAAATACATATTGTTTAAGATCAGTAAGTGTCCAATGGTGGGTGAGAAGAAGAGTGCATGTGTCCGCTATATCAGAACAGATGCCCGACAAGGAAATTTTCTACACCGTTGGTAGCTTCGTGTTCTCTTTTCTATCTCAACACTATCACTCTGTGAAATTACGTAGGTGATGCCGCAAAGGTACAGCAGAAACTCTTAAAGTTTTACTCCCTTGTTGCGATTAGACTCGTTACTTCAACCAAACAAACAGTAATTGAGAGAATGGGCTTTTATATCTCATCTGGAAGCACTTTTCTCTATCGTTTAACAGAAAGTACGCCAGAAAATGCATTTTGGATGATTCAACGGCTAGCTTAAATGTAACCACTTTATGTCTTTTCTTTAGTAATAGCATTACTTGATTAACCATGTAATCAATTCATTAAGTCGAATAGACGCTTGATTACATCCATTCAACCGTGAAAGTACAACGTCATAATGATCAATTATTTCATTCCAGCTTTTTACTGCGAACATATCATTGAGTTCCTTGTGAAAGGATTATTGTGTAAAACGGGTTGAGTAAATAACTTCCGTTTTTCACTTTGAAATCAGCCGTGCAACATTACAACGTTCAGTGTTCCTTCACACAAAAATAGCCACATCAACCAATTTTCTGTTTCTGGTGGAATTGATAATGAGCTATGAGCTTGATTTAACTATGCATGTAAATGAATGAAATGTGGTGGGGTTAGTTGTCATTTTACGACAACCATTAGACTCACAAGATGGCCACTTTTGCTAAGTGGCTTTCTGCGAAAATTGCCTTTATATTGAGACATTTTATTAGGCATTTACTTGCTATCTCGCTAACTGCATTCCCCAACAATTTTAAAACAGAGACATATCTCTTGCTCCACAGTACCTGCCTATTCTCATTTATAGAGCTATTATCTACAATAATTTTCCTATGCATATTACCGATGTTGATGTAATACTAAACTAGGGTTTCTTAACATTTTTGTAGATTGGTACAAGTCCGCTAAATGTCGCATTAGTGTATTAACACATTGACAGTAATTTTGAATTCCATCCCAGCGCCAGCATCATTGAATTCGTCATTTTAATAATATCTATAATAAAAGCTCTCCACTTCAAGCTTTATCCCCCTTAAACCATCGTTTTATTTTAAAGCTTTTAGAATGCGTGCAGTATTTGTATTCATTATTCAAGTAACTAGCATAAACTTTATCTGTTTTCACGTGCTCAAGACAGAATAAAATACATACATACGCAGTCTCATTACCAAATCGTTTCCCGTCAAGTAATAGACCAACGTAATAATGCATATACAGGTGATTTGGCGTTTTTAGGAATCGGTCGCACACAAATTTACTTTTATGACAAGCACACCAATACAACTTTGGGAAATATCACTTATGAGCGTTTAGCAACCTAGAAGGGAGAGGGGAAGGGGCTCATACCACTGAAGGAAGGAAACTTTATATGAACCATAGCCCAGCTTTTAAGTAAGTCAACGACGAGAAATTAAAGAGTGCATGCTTACAACATCAACAAACAAACTGGAATAAAGAACATGCATGTACAAAAGTATATATTACGTGGATGCATTCACAACATTATAATATCATGTCGTTCATTTTGTTTAGAAAAAGATGAAGAGAGAAGACTGTGCATGCATGCAGTTGATGACGACAGGAGCAATTGCTACAATGGCTACCGGAAACTGGTAGACTGACGACATCAAGAGAACAGCCAACCCTACTAAATATGTCTACAAGAGTTTTCGTGCTTTTTTTCTTCTGGGATATACAGGCGTGTCCTTTCCTTTCTTTTCCTACTGCTGCTGCTGCTGAGAAAGAAAAATCCACTTTCTTATGCAGATTACTTCTGTAGAAGAATATTACCTGATTATTACTTATACAATGTTCTATTCCCTCTGTTTTCAGTGTTGTTGTTCTTGTCGTTACATAAATGAAAACAACGATAAGTTTTTATACTGCTGTTGAATATTATGTGAGCATGTATTACAATATGTATACTGATATTAGACGACGAGTTATCATTATTATTACGATGTGTGTGAACAGCACATTATTACTACCATTTTACCCTGGGGAACTTTTACACTGCAACACGAACGACTATTTTTGTTGTAACGAGGCAAATAACTATGAGGGACATTAGGCAATAAGTATCTATCTTAAAAACCAACCTGGTCTTAGTAGTCGTTAAGTGTAATATTAAAAAACAGAAAATTAGTCGTATAAGTTGCAAATGAGTACTTGCCATGAGTACCGTTTTATTGACAACATTTTCAATGGACTACTGCCGTGATAAGTTGCAATCATATGCCATCATCATCACTTTGCCAAGGAATAGAAAATACAAAAATACACATAAAAGCCTATTCCATTTTATACTCTGATGCTCTAATTTCGTGAGCGTGAATTGCTATTATGCAAAGGAAAAACTTTGTTTTCTTTGTCTGCATTTACATTATTATTTGTAATAATATAATTGATTTATATCGATTACTAAAAGAAAAGAGGTGGTGTTTCAAATACGTTTACATACATGATTCATGATATTTTGTTGCTATACTTACATTTAGACACTTTGTTGAATCGTCCACTTTTACCTGTTCTCATTTTTACGTTTCCTTTTTATCTTACTGCCCAGCACACCATTTCCAATGGGGTGAGTTTATTTGTTCGCTTCATCGCCAGAATAAGAACGATTCAAAAGGGCCAAGCAACGAACGACAAGAAAATGTAAAAGTAGTAAATGTAATAATTATGATGATATAACAAATGCATGCATTATTAGAAGGCTTTGGAGTGATTGGTAGGTAATAGCAACCTTCCGACACTCGACAACAACAACAGGAGCAACGCTGAAAGTTCACAAAGAAAACGATTGAGTAATGCATAATACAAATGGTAGTAAAAGGCGTATTACTGTTATTAAAGTTGCTCGGTTTTAGCTTTTATTGCATTTCTTCCCCAACATAAAAATGTAATGGATATTGTCCTGAATTTATGAAAGAGTCGGGCCAACAATTTGTGTTGGAGGAAGGAACTTTATCATAGAAATGGCCTACTGGCTATGGACAAAAACGCTTGATTTGCAATTGTCAATATTTAATATATTATATACACATATGAAATGTCATTGGCTAAAAAAATTTCATTGTAAAAAGCATATTAATCATAATTTTATTTAAACCGTAGAGGAGCATTTTTTACTGATACAATAATAACGATGAGGAAAGATAGAGGAAAGATGAACAAGTTTGAAAATCCGTTTGTGTGAAACTAGAAACTGCAATGTCATTGTCTAGTTTTATAAAAGAAAGTGTTCAGCCCTTTTTTAATCTGACTGCTATGAAATTTTTCAGTGCTCAGATTGTAAGCAAAGGTTTAGTATGTTTCTTTCTTTTTTTCCTCCATTTTATAGTATTCTATCACCAAACCACTCCGACAATAGTCGGGCAGGTTTTACTATTATTGTAGAACTTGCATTATTTCATTCCATTTTGCTTGTCCATCTTTCACATCTTTTTGAGTGACTAATGCACACTTCAACATGAAAAACGGTATACATATGCTGGCTCTGGCTCATACATGCATTCTCTCGCAGTAGTGTGCAGAGTATATACTGCCCACCAAGTTTTTCATTTATTTTTATTACTTTTCTTCCCATCGTTGGGGAGCCATTATTTTGCAGTGTACGTTGACCACATAACAATGAAAAGATACAAATTGGATTTTATTGCCGAATTCCAGCTGAATTTTGATTTCCTAACTACTACTTAACGTTATTTTTTTGCTATTGTGATGTTGCACCATCACAGGAATTTCTACATTAGTCTGGATCGAGAACAATGCTTGAAAAAAATCATGTATGCAACACTACTCGGATCGTTATTCTGCTGGAGTATCAATTTCATTTCGACTTCATTTTATTTGCCTTACGAGAATCCATTAAGAAATTCTGCAGCAAATCCATTCCGCCAAAAGGCGAATAATGGACATCATTCATATAGGTAGGTGGGAAGATTGAAGACACTACATGAGAAGATGAGTCAACGTTAAACACAAATGTGGGTGATTGAGAGTGTACCCCTGAAGAAAAATCTGTTCGTATAAATGCATTACAATATATTAAGGCAACTTTGGCATCCTTTCGGTTTCAGTAAAGTTACTTCAGTTCACACTCACGTAATTTCATACAGCATAATATATACTTTCAATTGTGTAGTTATGATGTTTATTTTGCCTACATTGTAGTCTATACAAACGTTAGTTTCAGAGGCCAGGTAAATGCGGGATAAGAAGCGTCCATCTAATTCAGGGACTTGACTTTGCGCTCTACAATTCCTTTGGGGGGAACTTGGAATTGGATGAATGTGAAAGAAAGTAGCTTCTAAATTGACACTAAACATCCCAAAGTATTAAATTGAGAGAAGTCCTTTCTCTGACTAGCAGAGCACTTGAGTTCAACGGCTGCTGGTGTGTTTGTAAACCAGAAGATATAAATTGATGATGTTATTTTGGACAGGGCAGGTTTTTCACTTTTGCGCTTGTTTTCCGTCCTAAATAAAAGAATTCACAAAGAGAATCCGTACGCATTTAGGTATGTGTTATAACACATGTTTATACAAAGCACGCAGTTTGTTTGAATGTATGCAAGTATATAAATTATCAT
Organism: Entomobrya corticalis; assembly: GCA_034694325.1. Taxonomy (NCBI): domain Eukaryota; kingdom Metazoa; phylum Arthropoda; class Collembola; order Entomobryomorpha; family Entomobryidae; genus Entomobrya; species Entomobrya corticalis. The sequence goes on along the minus strand of JAQFYG010000410.1, from coordinate 14,955 downwards.
CAAGATTTTTTTTCTTCTCAAATTTAGCATCAAAAGTAAATCTTCTAAAGTAAAGTTCCTATTATATGTATGTACCCTTCTCTTCTAAAAAACGGTTTAAAAACGTGGAACATATCTTTCCCTGCAGCAGTAGGCAGCATCGAATCATGTAGCACAGCTTAAAAGAGAAGCTTTAATATGAGTTTTAGTTAGCGATCCACTCCTTCTTGAGTTAAGTTGTTTGAGAAGAGCTTTTAATGATGGCTTGGTGAATTCAGCGAGAAATCGATGACTTTATCAAGATAAATTGGGAATCGAAGGGAATATAATGAAATTAAGACGGGAGCATCCCCAAAGCAGACATTAACTCACCCATTATTTATTCATTATACGCTTTAACCTACTCCCTTCCTTTCCGATTTTCCTCTTTTACTAAACTTTATGCAACAGTCAATCCACATGATAATATTAGTTTCTACTTTCATATAAATATATACCATATAACAGCTTGGTGGAAAATAATATTATTGCCTCTAAAACTGGAGAAAAAACTTTTGTAGAGCACTTATTCCCTATTATGAAAACATGAAATCCCCAAAAAGCACTTTCTTCGATAGCCTCGTCTAACCAGCTATTCCAGTCAACTAGCTCAGTTTTAACTTTTTAACTGTCAACTTCTTGTTGTTACGCCTACAACTTTGGAGAAAAAGTTAAAGATAGCAATCCTAGTCTATGCATGGTTGTAAAACAGGATATGTATGTATATAGTTTAGGTAGGTAGTTCCACTTTTCATAATATGGACGCATATTAATTTTATTGTGGGAGAATTCGATTAAAATGGAAAATGAATTTCTTTTAAGAAACTAGAAATCTAGAGTACTTAAAAATTTTAATCGTAAAATTGGTTTTGGAATTGGAATGCTATTGTTTTGGTACTTAATAGGAACATGGGAGCCAATAAAAAAGAGATTATGCTAATTGTGAGAGCTCATCTCCACAAAAAGGCAAAGTATTGTTTGTTTATATAAACTTGTATCTTTAGGTAGTTGTCCATATTATGAATGCATGTGTTTGCTTGCTTCTAAATTCGACATTGACTAGTTTACCGGGATGAAGTAGAAACTGGAAGTTGGAAGGAACCAGGGTGGAAATTGGTTCAAAGTGCGATTAATTCTCAAAAGAGCTCTTCTGTCATAATCAGAAACTGGCTGTTTTAGTAGAATTGAATTTAATATCCTTAAGTATCGTAGAGTAAAAGCCTCATTCATTTGGATCCTTTTCCCTGTCTATCTCACCCGTTTAGTGAAACAAAACAGTCTCTTCTCATCCCACTTTGCTCTCCAAAAATAGCACTGATATATAAACATGTATTATTAATATACATGCAAGAAATAATACTCTCCCACAATACTTTGCTTAACTTTATTTTCGGGGAACCCCATAAATAGATATACCATTTTATACTTAACTATGAAAGTAATTATAATAGATATCAAAGTATTAAGAATACAGCTATGCAATTACGTTTATGTGCATCACATTTATTTTCCGAATTAGTGTGTATTATTCATTTGGGCTAATTTTCTTCAGGCTGTCAAGAATTTTGGAACTGTTTGTACTCAAAGTAAAACTTGATGATGCTTCTCATGTTAGATACAAATTTGGAGGAATCCAGTATGCTAATTTTTGTGCCTGAATTAGCTACTGTTTTAAATAGAATATATTTGATCTTACTCTAATATTATGGCAAAATAAATTAATTATCCTTATTATTTTAGAGTGGGGTAAGCTGAGTTGAGGTTAGGTGAAATAGCATGCGTATGAGATAATGTGTTAGGGAAACACATGAGAGCTTTCTTGATCTTTCTGAAACTGTGACTGCAAAAATAGTCTGATCTACTTGTGTCTACACTGTCTATAATCTAGGTAATTTAAGTTTGGACCACACGCACTACCTATTTGATCACACACACTCTTGCTCCATTTCATACTTGCTTTTCTGTTTCCTTTACAGCAGTCCGCAGCATTCTCTCACTCTTATTCATATGTTATTACATTATACTTCAGATAAAAGTTTTGCGTTTGCTTTTTGTTTCCAAACTTTCCATTTTAGAATATGGAATCCAGGTACTTGTGACTTGTTTTAATATTTTTCTTAATAAGACCCATTTGGTTTGTGTGTATGCTCATTTCATAGCTCACTTATGAAAAGGCGGCTTAACTACCTAAAATGATAATTCATTTCCTTAAAGCTTTTCAGTTGATTCTATTAAGCTGCCGTCTGTTTTTCCTCTTGCTCAAACCAGCCTCACTGTTGGCGTGAAAGTCGAGTCTTTGCTTAGGAGACTAATATTTTATGGGAAAACGGAGAGAACGAGAAGAAATTTCACAAATCCTATTCTTTCTTTGTGCTCGCTAGTTAATACGAAATAAATTTTCAAACTTTCTATAATATCCTAATGTACTAGTTAGTTTGAGTTAGCATGCATAGTGTAATATTGCTATAGGGAAAGTTGCTACAAAACTTGGCACAGAGAATAATATTGCTTCTAATTCGTGTGTTATCACTATTTCATACTATTTTCATGCAACTTAACACTCAAATATGGATATGCATATAGAGCGTTTTAGTCCAGGATTGTTCCACCACCATCATTTCAGAAGGAAGTCATGAATGTTTAATGAATGAGTTTTGAGTGCTCCTTTCTAGTTTGGTAACTGGCTGTCAAGTTGAGTAACTCCGTGTCTGATCCCACCTCATTTATCATCTGCCTGTTGGCTTTAACTTCTTTTAATCTGTAAACAACATGAGTTCATAATGTTCAACATGATGCAACCCAAAGAATGAAAGCAAGGTACACCAAACACCTTGCTTTAAACATATACCCAACATGAAACAATCCAATATACTTAAATACATATGTATTATACGAAGAATAAATGTATATACACGCACCTAATCACATTAAAGTCTGCTTATTTTGTACATAAACGCACGGAATATTGGATGTTTGTCAGATGTGCTATTTTGCGGAATGAAACAACCCTTTTTGTTGTTTTGATTACACAAACATGAGTAGGTACTTACCTACACACAAGCACAAGGTGCGAACACTATGAGAGCTTGTTTTACAAATTCCTCTTCATGTACACCAAATTTAATCACTCTCTTTTGTCTTTAGCATAATAATTTACATCGGGTTTACATGCATAGTTTAAAAGGCGATATGTGTTGTAAGTGGAGTACTAGTTTGCCCAAATTGTTTGTTTTAATAGCCCAAGCACGACGCGCAATAAGCATAAGAGAGCAATAAAGGTAATTTGTGAGCGACTTTGTGTTCGCGTTAAAACTCTTCTGAAGATACAACCAAAGTGTGACTTATTACAAAACAATGATGATGATGAAATAAACCAGACAAAACTCCGCTACGTTTGCCTTGATTATATTTGATGTGCTCTTATTGTAATACCAGACACCTTAATAATTGACAATATCAAATTATCTTTACAACTTACTTACGTTCTTACAGTTATTGTAACAATAAAGTTACTTACAACTTGTATTTAAAGCAATGGTACGTAACAATTTGACACGATTATAGTGTAAAAGGTAAATAAAGTTTGTAGCCGAAAAGAGAAAATTCCATTGTTTCATTAAAAATCAAAAATTATATTATAAACGAAGGTTATAAAAACGTATTTAAAATAAAATATTAGTTTACGTTTGTTGATGCAGCTTAAGTAATGTACTATACACATTTGACATTTATGTATATAACTACACGGCATGTTTGAGGAACAGTTTTGTGTGTGGTTTATAATGTAATTCCGTGCAATAAAATGGAAGACAATTAGAAATCTACTCAAGTCACACAATCACAAGTTTACATGCACCAACTTATACTAACGCTGAGTAAGCATTCAACTGATTCGACCAAAAAAGCACAGAAAATAGAAATAAAAGGTTCAAGAGCAAAAGAAAAGAGGAAAAAAAAGACTGGGCTGTGAGGACGGAAAAGATACAAGTAGGAAATCTCAAAGGCTACGCTCCAAGCCGATTACTGCTATTCTGTATTCAGTGTACTCCTTACTTTTTCACCGACTTTTTACTGGTGTAATGCAATGCACTTCTTTTCTTGTGCTGACTCATGGACGGCAAAATTCACAAGTTTTGTGTAGCAAGTAATTAAGTTTTATAAAATAATAAATGATGATGGCTGTCTTCATGTCGGATCACTTGACTGTAATATACTGCGCAATGGTATTATTATAATGACAGAGTGTAAAAAGAACGGCCACACTTTAAAAGCGCTGTTATTTTGTAGAGGCTTTCTTGAAAAGTCAAAAGCAACTCATTTTTAGTAGTTTCGTTCAACGCTTTTTGTTTTTGTTCCTATAGCCGAATGCATACAGTTATTCAAAATTAAATAATTGCATATAAATGAAGATGAGTGGTCATCGTGGATATACTTAATAGAACATTTTTAAATTAAGAAACTTTCAACATACATTTTACATATCTATTAAAAATCTATCCAATGAATATAAGCACCACCACAAAATTTCCATTTGAATACAAAGTAACATAAACTTCTCAGAATGTAATTCTCGTGCTATAATTTAAAACTTTAGTAAAAAATAACGTCGTTTTGTAATAGATAAATGCCTATTCTTTAGCAGGAACTATTAGCTATTATTTTTAAACGACTTCTAGGCTTCAAGGGATCATTCCACATCAAAGATGTTATATAGTTGTTTAAAATCACAGCAGCAACATATTTTTCAGAAGCATTTATCATCTAGTAGTAATATCTTCATACCATGAAGCAATATCGAATTGCTGCTTTATTGTCGTTGAAAATATTTCGTTTCACAATGCGCCACTGCTAAAAAGTATAGAGTATGTCAATGATTTGCACGCATGCTATAACTTCTGCATACAAACATGCAACAATAATGCTCAAAAACATGCTAATATTAGATTTCTGTTACAAACCATCATCATCATCAATATGAACATATCATTTTTATTTTTATTATGAAGTATATAATAATGATCGATGGAAAAGTAGCAAAACATGGGAGGAAAAGCATAATCATAATAACAATATAATGCGTGTGAGATGAGAAAATTTGTTTCACACGACCTCTTTAACCTCCCCCAAAAAAGTAACTGAAGTAGTCAGCAAAAACTATACTAACAACAACATCAACAATCGAAATGGGAATGCCGTTGTCGCATAATATTTTTATGAATTTTATATGGCCCATATGGGCAATACTGAATGAAGACTTTTGGGAATTGCATAGTATACTTTAGTACTTGAAGGCAACTTTCTGTGGCGTTCTGTCGAAACTGATTGTTGTTGCGAGTTCTCAGTTCGCTCCACTCAGAATTTACTCTACTCTTTGAGTTAATTCCTTCTTCACAATATTGTTTTCTATTTTATTAGAATCATGTTTTATACCGTTTTACTGTTATTCATACTTTGACGATAATTTTTGACTTTTACTGCTATTTTACTGATGTTTTACTTATTTGGCGTTAGGAATGAAGGGGGTAAAGTAAATGACACAGACTGAAACAGCTATTATAAAACATCATATCCATCATAAGAAACGACTGTTCGCTATAATATTATCGTCGTTAAGGTTTTTGGAATGACAACTCACAATTTTAACGAAACCGAATAAATAGGGTGAGTAGGCACCGATACACTATATTACACACAGCTTGCATTGCATATAAGTATTTTAGTTTTATTACATTAGATGATAGGATAGCATGTCAACTTTTTTTAAACATTTGGGACGTTTAACTTGGTAAAGAGAAAAGGTAAAGAGAAGAAAACTGGAGGGAGCATTAATAGAGAACATGCAACACTAGTGTCATGGGACATAGTGTCAACAGACAGTTAGAACAATATTATGCTCGTCGGTTACTATACATTTAATCCTGCATTTTCGACAGAAATCAACATGATAAAATTAAGTTGCAACTACGCAGCTGGTATTTTTACCCTATATACGTATTGTCGTAAAAAGTGATAAATTTAAGACCAGGTATTATCAATTTGGCAAAATTTGATGAAAATCTAAATAAGAAGAATGTTATGTTAATTCATACAATTGATACTGAAATATACGTGCATCCGAGTTTTTGATAAGGTCACCACCGCCATTTGGTGCATCTTTTTTTTAATCTTTGATTTACTCTAATCGTAAGTACTTATGTATGCTAGATGGAAAAGCTAGATTTTCAGACAAACTATATAAAAGCATTGTGAACTGATGTGCTTTCGGCTATGCTCGTAATAACATGGGTTTCTGTGTTCATATCCTATCATTAGTGTGAGCATTAGTATCCGCATTGAACAAATGTACGTGAATGCATATAAGAAAGGATCAAAAATGTTTAAGGACGGAAGTGGATAAGAATTTATTCCTTTTCCTCACGAAATCCTCAGGAAAAGTGGTTTTCTTTTGTGCTTGCTATTATTGCACTGTATTTTGGAGCTGTTTCACCTTACTTTTTATTGCAGTAATTGCTCCAACAAAACAAACCACTACGACGGTGTTTAAAGCACTGCTGATGGAACGTTTCTCTTGCTCATTTAACATAATAATTGTTAGCATTTCATGATCACGACGAGAATGACGATATAGGTAATAATTACCTATTAATATATTATACATCTTTATTATAAATAATTATTATTGACACTACTTATCGTCAGTTCCCAATTGTCATAAAATAACATTGAGTTGTGAAATGTAAACAATGAAAATACTTTGGTGTTTGGAACAATAATGACAGAGCGTTTACTTTTTAATTCCTTTTAAATCGCTTGTTTTGTATTTACAAGTAGTTAAATATTTATTTAGAAAGGATCAGCATCTGAAGTTGATTTTAAGGGATCATGAGAACGAGGTACAAAACATGATGAGTAACGTTTTTGTGAAATGACAGCTTGGGGAATATTATGTTTTGAAATGAGTGTTGCGGGGTGATTCAGAGAAGAGGAGTTGAATGGGATGTCCTCGGGAAGCAATTTTGAGAAACTAAATGTATCTTTTCAATTTCATCAAGCTAATTGAATACGCTCTTCCAACCACTGCCAAATATAAAAATTTGCATTTTGAAACTAGTTAGTTGTCGTGGTGTTATAATTAAGAAATGTTAAACAGTAAATAAGATGCGTATTAAAATTTGTTTAAACTTATTTGTTGTAAATACAACTACAATATATTTGGAAACAAAGGCTTTGCATATATGTAATCATATCTTAAAGCCTAACTAATATAAGCTAAATGTAACGTATTTAATATATTTTTTTCAAACATTCTCACTAACGGACATTCAATAATATTTTAAATGAAAAAACAAACCTATGAAGGCCTGATTTAATAAATAAATGTTGTCAGTCAAACCATTATATTTTAAAACATTTCAACAAAATGTAAGCTTAACGAGTTGGCTGAAAGTATGAGGAAAAACATTACAGTTTTAACCATGGCATGGTGTTGCAACCGTTCATATTCATAGAAAAATATTATATGTACATATTTTTAAAGTGATCGATTGCTACTTGCCTGGTTACGGCTGAAAAGTGCCCGACAAGAGTAACACAAAACAGAACAACTTAATCGAATGGATGGACTTGTAAGTTAGCATTTTGCAGTCAGTAGAACAGAAGACGGGAAAAGGGCAAAGAGAGTAAGGAATGATTATGATAGTGATCATGGCACATGGACCAACTTTTGTCCCTATCCCATCGGTTGGTCCCTGCACACCGTACTGACTACACTTGACTCACTCAATGAAATGCAATTCATACAACAAGCAGTAAAATATTGAGTTCTGCTGTTCTGCTTTGCTGTTGGCTATGTACATAAAGACGGTCATTTCTTCTTTAAGAGACATTCTACCGTTTTCAAGAGTGTTTGACCAACTAAACAAATTAGAAATGATGTTTAATGCGAATTCAGAAAAAAATGAAACTATTTCCACTTACAGAAGAATGACTTTTAAAATTAATGAGAAAAATGCTATAAAACACTAGTTTCCAGAAAAGATACTTTAGCAATACAGTATTAATGCAGCCAACGCAGGCAATTTTATGGCAAAGTTGTGTTGTGACAAAGAAATTAAACTGTAATCTGCTGTGTTCCGTGTGTACCCATAATTCATTAATTTGGGAAATAACGCGATGGCATTACATTGATAATACGCCTTCTTAATTGGGACAACTTTATCAAGATCTCCAGATCAAAATCATCTCTCTCTCTTTCCAGTAGATAATCATGAAAAGGAGGGTGATGTGATCTAATGGAGTGGCACACAGTGAGTTAAGTGCTACTGGGAATAGAATTGAATAAAAGAGAAAGGCAGAAAAAGGGCTTGTTATGTAGTTAGCTTATAGTATCAAAGAAATGAGCTCAATTGTTTGTGAGTAATGCTAGAACTGTGAGAAATGAACTCCCAATGGGCCATGTCATTTGATTTTCATCTCTGTTTTCTGCTACTGCTACCTCCTCCACCACCACTACCACCAGCACAGCAAAAGCCAGTCTCGGTGTTCCAATCTCGTAAACTTGTTCCACTGCCAGCGGTTCACTTTACTCTATTTGCTTTTTCCACTTTCGCTTATTCATGGTCTTTCACTCCCGGTTTCGGTGGTGATGCTGCTGGTGATGGTGGTGGGTGTGCCAGGGATACTTTTACCAGTAGGTTACTTCAATGATAATAAAGTCATCAAAGTAAATAATTTTTGGTATGGTATGGATGGGCACACACAAAATAATATGCGTTCTATTGACTGTTTGGTATTGTTCCCATCATTACTCATGCATACAAAGTAGAGAGCGAGAGAGAGTGGTTATCCCGTGGAGACTGATGTGTTCCATTTTTTCTCATCGGAAAAAAGTAAATACATTATAATGTTATTAACTCTATAATGTCGTACGTATGTGTGTGTTCCATCTTCCATCCCATCCTTCCCCTTTTTTCTGCTTTATTTATTTATTTATGTGTAGTGACAATGACAATCACAACTCTTCTGAAGCAGATGATGTTGCGATAGGGCTGTACGCGCAAAATGTGATACTTTATATATGTATACGTACACAACAAACCTTTTTTGTCATTGAACTCAATTCAATTCAAATGCTGTTTTGTAACAATTTTTTGGGGATGCGTTCTTTTGTCCAGGACAATTACTTTGTTATTTGATTAGACAAATTTCATTATTATATCTTTGCTTAGTTTTGCCACTTCATATTATCTAGTTGATAGTTGTTAGCTGTTGGATTATAATTATTTACTTACTAGTTTTGTTTGAATTATTGAGACATTGAGTGTTCTTTTGTCAAATTTACCACCAATAATTACAAATAGTAACAAAATAATAAAAGAGTCATCCAATGATGTTCGAAAAAATTGATGACAAAGTGTATAGATTTTCATTTATTTTTGCATGTAAGCAAATAACAAAATTTCGTGGAATTCCTTCAGCTAATGTTTTTAGTAATTAAGTAGTTCATCGAGATCTTTCCATTGTTTTTGCTTGAAACTTTTACTTTTCCAACATGCTACAGAAAAGGTAAATAAATAAAGAAAAGCTGGCACAATTTTCCCAATAAAGTCGGTGTGCAAGCGCCTTGACTATTCTGTTTCGCACGAAGGTATTCATCCTTACATTGCCTTTCAATGTTTTTCTTATGCTTAAACTTGTTCGAAGCACTTAGCGCCTTGTATGTTTAATGCGGTTCTTTCCAATTCGAATAAAATGTTACACAAGTAGTTGTATTTATAGCCCTGGGAGCAAGTCCAAGATGTAGTGGTGCTCATTGGTCAGTGTTAGGTTTTCTTTCTTCTCAACTACTTACTGCTACTATTGGCTAACGTCTATTTTGTAGACCATTCAAAATGTGTTTTCGACCCGGCTTTGATTATAATAATATAAGTTTTTTAGGTGGCAAAGAATAGAAAATTAGATGGGGTCTCAGGTAAATGTATACCTACATACTTATTTAGGCATGTGTTTATCCTCTCCTTTCTCTTCACTCACTTTTATAATGTGATTGTATTGTTGTATCAGCATTCACCACACACAAGTCCCAGAGAAAAAACTTCTTATCAACGAAATAACAAAAGTAAAAAAGAAAGACAGAGACGAGGACGACGAAGAAGAAAATAACACACAAGAAGTCTTTTTATAGCAACTTATCTGTTCAGCTTCATCCATCTATCCCAAGACGATATCAAATTCAAGAGAATCAGACGATAAATTGATGAAAAAGGGCCAATTTTGTGTGCGTTTGTTAAAAATTTATCAACGTAATTCCAGAGAGAGAAAGAGAGGAAAGGTGGAGAGTAGAGAAAGGAAAACATGAAGAGATGTAACTAATGCAAAGAGCAGAAAAGTGTCTATTATCCTATATTTGTGCTTCTCATGTCGTTTCTTTTCTCCTTCTCTCTTCCTTTCTCTCTCTTTATTTATTTGAAATAATGTGAACCTGTAAAGGAGGCGTCTCTCTTACATATTCTTCCACACCAATTTCCGCAACAACACACAAAAAAGAGACGTGCCGGGAAAACAAAAACTAACGAATCAAATATAACAGGCGCATTTGGAAAGTGCAATGCAATTGTCGGTGAGTAAGAAACAAAGATTGATAAAAAGAGACGATCTCTCATATAACAGGAAACAAAGTTTGAGTACTATATAGGTACATTATATTCTGAAGCTTCATATATATACTTTTTGATATGTCTCTATTGTGAATAGCAAGTCACTTTATATATTATAACATTTTTATATGCACAACGTATACATGTATGTTCTGAGGCATAATATAATCTTAAGTATTCTTATTTTTTATTCCTTTTCTTCAATGTTTCACATTGATGTTTCTTTCCTGAACAATAAGATTACCAAGTGTAATATCCGTAACATTTATTCTGATGCATATAATATGCTTTTGCATCCAATTCTATTATATGTGCGCCAAGTGTATCAATGTCCATGTGTATTAAGCTGTAAAAAGTTAAGGGAGAAAGGAAAAACATTCTTCGAAGAAAGTTGACCGCTTCACTTACAGAAACGAAATAGCAGTTTGCTTGTTAGTAGGTGTGTATTTCTATTGCTGTTACTACAGCAATACTACGTAGAAATATCTCCCAAAATTCAACATTTTATATGGCTGGGGAAGCAAAACGTTACGTGTGTATATAGTGCATTCACTACTATACAGCTTCATTTATAATGGAGAACTTTTTCCCATTTCTTTTGTCAATTTTACCTCGTCACTCTTTGATTTGGTTCGTTTTTTCACTCTTTGCGAGAGAGTCTCTTCAAAAATTCAGTAAGGGATCGACAAATAACATCTAGCTTTCTTCTACTTGATCGTTCACTCAATATTTCATCAGCCTCAAACCGCATTGCCCTCATCGCAGTCCTTATATATCTGCTAAAGAGATACCACCTTTTTTTGGTGTTTCATGCTGCTCATGTTCCTTCTGATGCGTCGTAGAATTTGGTAGAGAAAGAGCATTTTCTATTCCATATATTTTATCTTTTCCGTATTATATATCAACATTACGAAGAGATATTTGTAAATGTGTAAGGATGTATATATTCTCGTAAAGTCAAAAGATATTTTTTTCTTGTAAAATGCTTTTACGTCTAACATATATTTAAACTTTTTTCTCGGACTAGCAGCGATTTTCTCTGTAGAACTTTAATGTTCCACCTACCACCATATCAACACAATAACACCTTATTGAAGGAATCAATTTTCCAGATTGGTTCGGGAAAAAAGTGATGTAAAAGGTACGTACTTTACTACTTCAATACAACAACCGACAGTCTGTTTACAACTCAAAACTATTAGCTTTGTATGACTTTCAAAGAAAACTTTGATTTTCATTGACTGCTGCTGTTTGTAAAGGTGATGTACAGGGCCAGGATATACGAACATTGGACAAAACTGTTTTTGGGCTCGGTATATGGTTCTTCGACCTACCTGTGTACCTGTTTTTTTGGGTATCATGAATGAATAATGAATGATAATAAAACACAAACCTATTTGGATTGTTCGCCAAGAGCTTCTTCACCATGCCATTAGTAGAACTCGGCATTCAGTCTATTCTTATTGCGTAATGATTTACTGTTTTGCTTTTATATTCTCGTGCACGTATACATACTCCACAAAAATTTTACGAATCTATTTTCCGACTTTGAATAAATCGTTGCAAATTTATCGGTAATATTCTGAGGGAAATTTCCTAAATTCGGTTTAACCTATATTTAAGTAGATGTAGTACGTATTATACACGAAACAATACCAAAATACATCTGTTAATTGAAAATCTGTGAATTCGAGAGCCAAGTTACACTGATCTAAATTCAAAGCAAGCATAGGAGAGAGGAGTACTTGTACCAAACATTATCGGTAAGTTGAGCAGAAATTATTGTTGTAAACATACATAGTGGTTTTACTACCTCTCATTATAATCATGAATCGTGTTAGACGACTATTCTGGAAGGAAGATAATAATAGTAATATCAGAGTAAGATGCACAAAAGCTACCTTCGCGAGGGGTAATGTTTTCAGAAACGCGTTTAACAAAAGAAAATCTTTAAGACATAAAAAAGCCATTCTCGAAGTACCCCAATTAGATTACCACTTACTGACATGTGTATACCTATACAAAAATGGTAGTTTAGGAAGCAATATTATTACGTTATTTAAAGCAAGCCCGTTTTGTATAATAATGCTATATAGTATGCATTTAAGTACCGATATATATTATGATGATCATTTACAATTCTCTGCGTGCGATGTCATAGTCATGAACAAGCAATTTGTTCAACATACACACATTTATCATAATATTCTACAACTTTTTACAAGAACACACCGACTTTTCTTGTGGAAAGGGAAGGCAAGCAAGGGAAAAAAAGACGGAACATTAAAGGAACAAAGAGCACGAGAAATAATCATAAGAGTCATTTGTGTAAATAGAGGCAGTAAAAACGCATAAAACAGTCAAGAAAAACAGACACAATTGCAAAGTATTATAAAAGCCCTAATGTGTGTAGAAAGATGGTAATTTTAGTAAATACACTGGTTTCGTTGTGACTGATGTAATTAGAGGATGTAAAAGTAATTGAGAGAATTGCCGAAGAAATACTTATTCTACTCCTGTCGTCATTCACTCATTCATAAAAAATAAAAATACATACGAGCCAATGCTCATCACTGACAACATGTACAACTTACACAAAACTTACAATGTGAAACCGGCAAAGGTCATCATAATATATGTAGTCAACGACAAGCATCTTACATTGTCTTAATCTTCTTCTTACCTGTGGCGTTCCTTACCTATTTTGTCCCACATCCCCATCCATACATTCATATAGGTACAACTTACAGACTAAACGGCATCTTTTTATTCGTCGTGACGACGGAGACGGACGGACGACCGACGACGGAATTGAGAATATTGAGCTTTTTGTCTTACTCATTTCCTCTCTGGCTTTTCGCCTTTTTTCATTCAATTCAAGGAAAGATGTTGTGTTGGTTGTTTGGTGGATGGTCAGGCTAGACTAGAGACTGTGATGATAATACCTATTAACTGTTGAATTGACTGTGTGTGAGTGAGGGTTCATATTACACAACAACGACTGCGACGACGGTAGGAGCATGTCGTGTCATTTTTTAGTGTAAGCAATTTGTGAAAGAGATGATGGGATGAGTAGGACAAAAAGATGAGAAGAAGAGGAAGAATATAATATGTTCTATATAGAAAAGGTAGATGCGCGTAATTGCTGCACACCAATCCCATCATTTCTTCTTTGCTAAGCACTATTATTACTCACCACTTCTGTGTAGTAGTCGCACGTTAGCAAAATGTATGATATATAGGTACGCAGCAGGTCCATCTCTTGACATGTATTTGGGCACTTTCCAGCTATCAGCATTACTATTACTGCAACATCGAAACTCTTCTGTTGTGCTGCAGAAGTTGATAACATATTATTTTAGTGGGTCTTCTTTTTTGACCGGAGCAGGGAAAGCATATTATATGCACCGAATTTTAAGAAAATATACGCAACTAATTTTCAAACGGTTGTGTCAGCCTGTCGTCTGTCTCTGTCTGATGCATTTGGTGTAAATGTCCACGGGTCTGCTTGGCTTGGCCGAATTTATAAAAAAAATAGCTTTGGGTATTTATGGGTCCTGCATCATATACTACTAAAAAGCAATGCCCGATGCAAACTTATAATTATATAACCAATTTACAGGAAGGAACTTGTAGTTTCTTCTGAATGAAAATATCAATACATTGTCGAACGATACTTAACAAGGACCCAAAATCGAATGTCTTGACTCTAAAATTGTTTTTTATATTACCCAATGATCCAATTCCCAATTCTCAACATGAATGAAACTATGAAACTGGCAGCATAATAAAAAAACAACCTGACGTAAAAGCGTAGTAAATATGCAGCCTCTAATAAATCATTATGGCTTGGCTTATCATCTTTCTTTTCTCTGAATGAATGTGTTTTAAATGCAACTTATGAATTAAAAGTTCAATATTTTTCAATTTCCAAATATCATAATCATCATGCAATGATGTTATTGGCATTGGTTACGTCTTCTTAAAATAAATACAAATTTTGACCAAAGTCCATAGGTATACCTGGACAGCCATGAACCAATAGTTACAATCAAAAACAGGTACAATTTAATATACACAAAAAATTACAATTTGACTTTACACTTTACTTATTTACAATAGCATAATTTTTATTGCGTGCACGCTTCCCTGCTAAATTCCTAAGATGCAGATGCAGTAGTGGGATGAGATTATGAGATGTGTATTCAAGTGTGCTATCCATAATAGTGCATCATAGCATTGCAGAGAAAAGTGGCATGAGGCACATCCAGTTTATGTAAAT